>PVLD010011796.1:0-63568 GCA_004027595.1 Dinomys branickii
GCAGGCAACGTATTGTATCACTGGTGTAAGAACCCGAGGGTGGGAATATAAACTAAGAGTCATGAAGGAAATCTGTTCAAAAACAAAGAACAGATGGGACGAAGGAAAGGAGAAAAGAAAAAGACAAAAATGTATGTATGTATATATGAATATATATGAATATACATATATGCAGGAGGGCTAACATGGTTCTACTATTTTATTATATCACTTAATGCTAAGCAATAATCGATAACAGGATATTAGATTAATCTTGTATGTCTGTATGTGTTATCCTGAACACACCCTTCGAAGATATCAATATGTAAAGCAGCAACAAGCGGTGTTTTTTTTTGTTGTTGATGTTGTTGCTGTTGTTGTTGTTTGCCTGTTTTGTTTCTTGTCTTTGGATTTTTGGTTTTTGTGTTTTTTCTGTTGTTGAGAGGATTAACTGTCTGACTTAATTTGCATGTCTGTATATGGGTTCATACATTTAGAATTCGAAGATATCAATGGATAAAGCAATAACCACTGTTGAGACCATATCACCTTGTCTATAGATTAGTTGTGATTGTACTATTTTTTATGATAATTGGTGTCTGTTTGTCAATATGTTTTTGTACTTTTATGTTTCTAAAAGAAAAAAAAAAGAAAAAAAAACAAAACTCAAATAGAAACAACAGTTAAAGTACACTATAGATTGAATAGGCATAACAGATACATATAGTACTTCATTAAATAATAAGAGAATATATATTATTTTCAACAGCTTTTGCAACTTTTTCCCAAATAGATCTTATTTTATGACACAGAGCAAGGCTTAATAAATAAAATATGAAATAATCTCACTCATTCTCTTCACCATGGAATGAAGCTAGAAATCAACAGCAAGAGAAACCACAGAAACTATACAAACACACAGAGATTGAATAATACGGGGCAGAATTACCAGTGGGCCATCAAAAATATCTAGAGAAGAATTAAAAATTTCTAGAATGAAATGATAATAGAAATACAAAATATCAGAATCTGTGGGTCACAATAAAAGCAGGTTGAAGGAGAATTTTAAAGCCATGAGTAAGTGCGTAAGAAATAAAGAATAACCCCAAGTAGAAATACCGAATGATATAGCTCAAGGTCCTAGAGAGATAAGAACAAGTGAAACCCAAGTCTATTAGAAGGAAATAAATAACAAGCCTTAGGGGAGCTACATGACATAGAGACTAAAAATGAACTATAGAGGATCAATGAATCAGAAAGATGGTTCTTGGAAAAAACTACCAAGATTGATAAACCCTTAGCCAAACTTACCAAAACAGGAACACCGAAATTAATACAATTAGAAAGTAAAAATTGTGAAATAACAACAGACATAACTGAAATCAAGAGGATTCATAGAAACTATTTCAAAACATTTGGATACATTGGAGGACCTAAAAGAAATTGATAAATTCCTAGACTCATATGATCTACCGAAATTGAACATTGAAGACATACAAATCTAAACACATCAATAACAAGTAACAAGACTGAAACAAAAAAGTAACATGAATAAAAACTCTGCCCACAAAGGAAAGTTTGGGACCTGATGGATTTGTGGCTGAGTTTTACCAGGCTTTAAGGAACTAACACTAATGTTTACAGAAAGGGAAGGAAAACTTTCAAATTCTTTCTTTCTTTTTTTAAAATTTATTTTATAGAGAAAAAATAAAATAAAACTTTAAAACAAGATAACAGGAGGGTAACAATGGTGAATATATTGCATATTATTATCTTTAAATTAATTATTCACAGTATAATATGTCAGCACTTAAATGTCCAAATAATATTAGCATAAATGTTTCATTTCAAAATTAGTAGTATAACTGTCTTCACTATATATATATATATATGTTTAGTTTTTCTTTTCACTTTTCCTTTTCTTCTTTTCTCCATTTCCCCATCTCCATTTCCAAATTTCCCTTTGAAATTTCTTCCCATTTTACAATATCTATTGTACATTTTGGATCTTATTTACTCTTTCAGATTCTCACACTAGGGAAACAATATGACAATATAAGTCTGATTTACTTCACTTATGAGTATGGTCTCATCTTCTATCCATTTACCTACAAACATCTCCAGTTTATTCTTTGTAACTGAGTAGTAAGTACTCCATTGTATTAAAAGCACCACAACTTTTTTATTCATTCCTCAGTTGATGGGCATTTAGGTCGTTTCCAAGATCTAGCTACTACAAATTGTGCTGCTATAAACATGGGTGCACATATATCACTGTGCTATATTTTTAATTCTTCTGGGAAGATGCCCAATAAGGGAATAGCAAATCAAATGGGACCTTCAATCCTAGATTTTGGAGGAATATCCACAGTGATCTCCACAGTGGTTGCCTAAGTATACATTCCCATCAAGAGAGGAGAAGGGTTCCTTTTTTTCCCACATCTCCTCCAGCATTTGTTATTGGTTGATTTCTTGATAATACCATTCTTTCCAGGGTGAGGTGTAATCTCAGTGTTGTTTTAAATTTCATCTCTTGATTGACCAGTGATGTTGAACATTTTTTCATATATTTATTTGCCATTTGTATTTCTTCATCTGAGAATTTGTATTCATCTTAGATGCCCATTATTGGTTTGGGTCTTTAAATTTGAGAGGTCTGATTTTTTTGAGTTATTTAAATGTTCTCGATAGTAATCCTTTGTCTGAGAAACAGTTGGCAAACATTTTTCCCACATTATGGGTTGTTTCTTCACTGTTGGTGGTTTATTTTGCTGTGAAAAAGTTTTTTTAATAAGATGAGATCACAGTTGTTAATGATTTGTGATAGTTCCTGTGTGATTGGTGTTCTATTAATAAAGTTTTTGCATACAGCAATGTCTTCAAGAGTTTTACCTAGTCTATGTTCCAGAAGATTTAATGTTTCTATTTTAATATTTAGATCTTTGATTCATTTTGCATTTAGTTTAGTGCATGGTGAAAGATAGGGGTCCAATTCAATCTTTGGCATGTGTAGAGCCAGTTTTTCTAGCAGCATTTATCAAAGAGGCTTTCTTACAGTGAATGTGTTTGGCACCTTTGTCAAAGGTAAGGTGACTGAGTATGTCTAGAGTTGTTTCTGCATTTTCTAATTTGTTCCATAAATCTTTGAGTCTACTTATTTTTGCCAATTCCATGCTATTTTTATCACCATAGCTTTATAGTATAATTTCAAGTCATGGATTGTGGTGCCTCCTGCCTTGCCTTTGTTGCCCTGAACTGCCTTTGCTATTCTAGGTCTCTTCTGGTTGCAAATTAATTTTAGGATTGTTTCTTCTAATTCTGTGAGATATACCTCTGCAATTTTGATCAGAATTGCATTAAATCTGTATGACAGTTTTGGAAGTATGGACATTTTCACTATGTTGGTTCTTCCTACCCAAGTACAAGAGATAGCTTTCCATTTTAAAATACCTTCTTCAATCTCCTTTTTAGAGTACTGTAGTTTTCAACCTATAGGTCTTTTACATCCTTCATTAGATTGATTCCTAGGTATTTCTTTCTTTTTTTTTTGGATGCTATTTTGAGAGGTGTTGTTTTGCTAATTTCTCAGTGAGTTTCTTATTTGTGTATAGGAAGGATATTGATTTCTGAGTATTGATCTTGTATCTAGCTATGCGACTGAATATGTTTAAGTCTAGCAGTTTTTCAGTGGAGTTTTTGTAATCTTCTATGTTGAGTATCACATCATCTGCAAATAATAATTTAACTTTTTCCTTTCCTATCATTATTTCTTTTATTTATTTTTCTTATCTAATTTCTTTGGCTAAAGTTTCCAGGACTATGTTGAATAAGAGTGGAGATAGTGGACATCTTTGTCTTGTTCCTGATTTTAGAGTGAAAGTTTTCAGTTTTTGTCCATTTAGTATGATATTGGCTGTTTGTTTGTCATAGATGGCTTTTGTCAGATTGAGGTAAAGAACATCTATTCTGATTTTCTGTAGGTTTTTTTAAAATCATGAATGAGTGATGGACTTTGTCAAAGGCTTTTCCTGTATCTAATGAGATGATCATATAAGTTTTGCTGTTGGCTCTATTAATGTGGTATAGTACATTTATTGATTTATGTATGTTGAACCATCCCTACATCCCTGAAATGAGTCCATCTTGGTCATGAGGTATAATCTTCTTGATGGTTTGCTGCATTCTGTTTGCTAGTATCTTATTGAGGATTTTTGTATCTATGCTCATTAAGAAGGTTGGCCTGTAATTCTCTTTCTTCATTGGGTCATTCTCTGTTTTTTTTTTTTTTTTCTGTCAGGTTAATGCCTACTTGCAGGAATGAATTTTGCAGTATTGTCTCCCTTTCAATTTCGTTAAATAGTTTGAGAAGTAGTGGTGTTAGGTCTTTTCTAAATTTCTTATAGAATTGAGCAGTAAATCCATCAGGGCCTGGGCTTTTCTTTGTTGGCAGATTTTAAGTTACAGCTTCAATTTCATTGATTGGTATTGGTTTATTTAGGATTTTTATATCTTCTTGATTCAGTTTTGGTAATTCATGTGTGTCTAGGAATCTGTCCACTTTTTTGATTTTCCATCTTGTCAGAATACAAGTTTCAAAGTAGGTATAGGTGATCTTGATTTCTGCAGGAGTTGTTGTGAGTTCATCCTTTTCATTCCTAATTGCATAGATTTGAGTCTTTTCTTTCCTTTTTGATAAGGTTGGATAAGGGCTTGTTGATTTTATTTAATCTTCCACAGAACCAATTCTTTGATTCATTGATTCTTTGTATTGGTTTCTTAGTGTCAATTGTGTTAATTTCTGGTGTGATCTTTATAATTTCCACATCCTGCAAGCTTTTTGTTTAATCTGCTCTTCTTTTTCTAGAAGTTTGAGATTCACCATTAAGTTGTTATTTTGCTCATGCTCTGTTTTCCTGATATGGGTATTCACTGCTATAAATTCCCTCTTAGGGCTGCTTTCCTTGTGCCCCATAAGTTCTGGTATGCTGTGCTGTCATTATCATTTAAGTGTAGAAGCTGTCCAATCAGTTCTTCAATTTCACCATGACCCATTGCTTGTTCAGGAGGGTGCTGTTATCTCCATGTGTTTATGAAGTTCTTGTGGTTTCTTTTGCCATTAATTTCCAATTTCATTGCACTGTGGTCTGATAATATGCATGAGATAATTTCAGTTCCTTTGAATTTACTTAGGCACATTCTATGGGCTAGTGTGTGATCTACTTTGGTGAATGTCCCATGTGCAGTTGAGAAAAATATGTATTCTGATGTTGTGGGGTGGAACACTCTATAGGCATATTCTAAGTCCATTTGTTCAAAAGTTTGGTTCAGTTTCAATATTTCATTGTTGACTTTCTGTCTAGTTGATCTGTCTTTTGTTGACATTGAGAACACCCAATACAATTGTATTAGTGCTTTTTGTTTTTCTATGCCCATTAATATTTGTTTTACATAGTTGGATGCCTCGGTATTTGTTGTATATGTATTTATGATTGTTATCTCTTGCATTGCTCCCTTTACAAGAATGTAGTGACTTTCCTTACCTCTCTTAATTAGTCTTGGCTTGAAATTCACTTTGTGTGCAAGTAGAATAGCTATCCCTGCTTTTTTCTGTGTTCTTGTTGCATGGAATGTTGTTTTCCACCTTTTGACTTTCAGTCTATGAGTTTACTTTTGAATTAAATGCGTCTCTTATATGCAGCATATTGTTGTTGGGTCCTGCTTCTTGACCCATTATGCCAGTCTGTGTCTTTTTATTGGTGAAATGAGACCATTAACATTGATGGTTATAACTGATATGTATTGAGTTAGCCTCATCATGTTATTTTCCTATTGTTGGTTTCCCCTCTTTTTTTTCCTTCCTTTTGTTCAATTGCCTTGCCTCATGGATTCTTTCTGTTAGGGTTCATGGAGTTGTGGTCCTTGTTATCTCTTTAAGAATGTCCTTCAAAACATTATGGAGTGATGGTTGTGTGGTCATAAATTTCCTCAGATGTTCCTTTTCATGGAAGTATCTTACTCCTCCACCAGGTTTGAAAGATAGTTTTGTGGTTTACATCAATCTGAAGATTTTTTCCTTTCAGACTTGAAAGACTTCACTCTAAGCTCTCCTTGACTCCAGGTTTGTGCTGAGAAGTCAGCTGTGATTCTGTGATTCTTTCCTTTATTGATGATTTTTTTCTTTTCCCTAATAGCTTTTAAGAATCTATCATTGTGTTGAATTTTTGGAATCTTGAGCATGATATCCCTGGCTGTAGATGTTTTTGGATTTTGGCTTCTTGGAGTTCTATCTGCTTCACTTACTGTATGTCAAATTCTTTTTCCTTACCAGGTAAGTTTTATGCCATTGTGTCTGAACAGTTTTTAAAAAAATATTATTTGTGTTATCTCCTGATTTTTGTTGACTCCAATGCATCTTCAATTACTCTTCTTTGCCTCGTCTAGTGGCTGCTGGATTGATTTCTCATGGTCCCTTGCTATTTTTAAGAAATCTTTTTTTTAATGATTGCTGCCCTCAAGCCTGTCTTCTATATCTGAGATCCTACTAAGCAAATTCAGTAAGGTGACAGGAAGCAAGATAAAGACACATAAATGACTAGTTTTCCTACATAGCAATAGCAAACTTTATCAGGAAAGTAATTCCATTCATAATACCTTAAAAGTAAAATATCTAGCAATCAGCTTAGTTCATAAAATAAAGGACATCTGTAACAAAAAATTATAGAATATCAAGAAGAATTTGGACAAGACATCAGAAAATAGAAAGACATCCCTTGTTCATGGATTGGTAGGATGGATACTGTTGTTACCAAAAGTAATCTACATATTCAATGAAATTTCTATTAAAATACCAACAACATTCTTCACAGAGCCATAAAAATGATACTAAAATTCATATTATTATTAAGGTTTTCTAAAGCAACAGAATCCACCTGAAATATATGTATAATTATATAAGAGGATTTATTAGGCTTTCAGGATTAGAAGTAAATCTGGGCATGATAGCACATGCCTGTAGTCCCAGTTTTTGGGAGGCTGAGGCAGGAAGATAACTGTAAGGTCAAAAGCCAGCCTAGGCTGCATAGTGAGTTCAAGGCCATCCTACACTACTTAGCAAGAGCCTGTGTCAAGAAAAAGGGACAGTCCCAGTGGCCATCTGTGGGATCAGAGGCTGTCTGCATGCTAAAAGCCAGAGGATCCAGGAGTAGTTGAATGTTGAACGCCTGGAGCTCACTGCAGAGTCACCAGCATGAGCTTGGTGGAAAGCTAGTCTTCAGTGGGAAGGTGAATAAGCTGGAGGTCAGTGTCCAAAGGTGGTGAGCTCCTCCAGGAAAGGGATGCAGCTTCTTCTTCTTCCCTTTTTATTCTGCACAAGCAAAAAGCCTATTGGTTGGTTCCACCTAAATTATGGCCCTTTCCCCTCAGTTTGCTGCCAATGTGTTAATCATCCACAGACACACTCAAAGTTTACTAATCTGCTAGGCAGTTGTGACTCAAGTTAACTTGACATAATGCAACACCACAATATGGAAGCACAAAAGATAGTAAGAAATCCTGAACAAAAACAGCAGTGCTAGAGGCATCACATACCTGATTTCAAATTATGCTACAAAGTAATAGTAAAAAGAGAAGCAACACTGTACTGATACAGAAACAGATGTGCAAATCAGTGGAATAGAGCAGCAGATGCACACACGCAAACACAAAATCCCCATGCAGATTAATCTCTCAACGTGTTAGCAGCATATCAAAATGGGTCAAAGTCCTTGATATAAGACCTGAAACCTTGCAACTGCTGGAAGAAAACACAACGGAAACACTTGACAACCTAAAGCACAGGCAAAGACTTTGTAAATAAGAAGGAAAAAGCACAGGATGTCATAGCAAGAAGCAATAAATGGGATTACATCACATTAAAAAACATGCACAGTAATGGAAATAATCAAGAGTTTAGAGCCAATCTATAGAATGGGAAAATATATTTTCCAGCTACTCTTCCAACAGAGGATTAATATCTAGAATACATAATTAACTAAAAAACCAACACACACACACACACACACACACACACACACACACACACCTTAATAGCCTATTGAACAAATGGGCAAGTGAACTGAATAGGAAACCATCCAAAAGAAGAAACATTAATATTTAATAAGTGGCAAATAATTGTATAAAATTTTCTTAACATTCTTATCCATTAGTGAAATAAAATTCTTCTCAGTCCATTCAGAATGGTTATTGTAAAGAACACAGACGCGCAGATGCGCCCACACATGCAAATGAATGGTGGTGAGGTTGTGGGGGAAAGGGAAGCTTTTTACATTGTTCAAGGGAAGTAAACTGGTGAAACCACTATGGAGAACAGTATGAAATTTCTTCAAACAACTATAAATAGATACACTATTTGATCTAGGTATACAAGTACTTGACATTGAAGGATTAAAGGCAGCATTCTAAAGTGATATGTCATGCCCATGTCTATGTTGGTTCAACTCACAATAGATAATCTGTGGAAGCAGCCTTACTGCCCACCAATAGTTAACTGGATAAAGAAAATGGGTTACCTATACACAGTAGAACATTATTAAGTCATAAAGAAGAATAAATCACGGGAAAATGAGTGGAAATGGAGACCATCATATTAAGTGAAACAATTCAGTTTAAGAAAGTTAAAATTACATGATTTCTCTTAAATGAGAATACTAAAATGTACAAATAAAATAAATAGATAAACAATGAAGACAGAAAGGGAAACTGGAATGTAGTCTTCCAGTAACGGGGAAGGGAATTGGAGGAAGAGGAGAAGGAATGGAGAGGAGGGTAGTGGGGATGAAAATAATAAAAATATTTATATGCATGTATCAGTACCCCATCATGAGGGGGCTGGGGATATAGCTCAGTGGAATAAGCGTCTGCCTAGCAAGCGCAGGGTCCTGAGTTCGATCCCCAGTACTGCCAAAAAAAAAAAAAAAAGTGATAAATTTAAACAGTACCCCATCATGAACCTCATTATTCTGTGCTACTAACATTCATCAACACAAAGCTATCTTGAAAGTTTTAATTTTTTTCTAGATGTACGATATTACCTTGGCAAAATAGAAGTAAAAATTGTTAGATGAGGTAGTGCTTGAGGGGAAAAACACTTGGTTTTCTATTTCATGAGAGTAACATAAAATATAACAAAATAAATATGAAAGAAATTGTAAGAAAGCTTAGCTCTTTTTAGTTAGAATGTTTTGTTTCCAGATCATTTTTAAGTTAATCAAAATGTATGGGTCAACATAAAGCAAATAGAGTTATTCATGTAAATAATAGAATTTCTGCTATCTCGACAGATTTAAAACAGGTAACGCATATTTTGCAGAAAATCCAAGGAAAATACGATTTTTTCTTCAACTTTTGTCTTTTTTTTGCATTCTTTCATATTCTGTGACAAAATGAAATGCTACTTTAGGACAAAAATACTCATTTCCCCTTCTCCAATAATAGAAGCACATACTCAGTTGTAGCTTTAGTGATAATTCATCTTGGTTGTCAAATTCACTGGACCGAGAAACACCTAGAAAACTGATAAATAGTACTCGAGGTGTGTCTGTGATGTTGGAGGTCTTCAAACTCCAGTGAGTTGCCGGTGTGAGTCTGTGTTAAAAGGCTGCAGAATCTAGCCTTAAGTTCTCAGATGATCAAAGCAGAGAAAGCCCTATCCGTTCCAGAGAAACAGAGATTGCATAGTGGCGAGGTTCCCTGTCTTCCACTTTTTGCTGCATCCAGCCTGATCCTGCCTGGCGTGTGGATCAGAGGAAAGTCCTTCCCTGAATGCAGCATTACTGTTCAGTAGGCTGGAGATCTGCATGGAGCAAAGGGAAAAGAAAGGAGAACCTGGCATACATGAATGCAAGATTATCCTTAAATGGTATATGCTTTATTGCTGACACTGCCAGAAGACATCAGTGACAGCTTCTCCAGTTTTTAAATGTGGACTTTTGCCAGGCACTCTCTGGAAGCTTCTGCGATTTCAGCCTCAGATGGAAATGGTTGGCTTCTTGTGTTTTGAAGTTTTCCAGCTTATTGAACGTAGAAGCTCCCCTTTTCCTGAGCGTTCCGGCCTGCAGATATCTTAGTAAAACTATGCAGCCTCTGATCATGTAAGCCAATCTAATGAGTCATTTCGTATATAGATTTTCTATTTGTTCCATTCCTCTTGGCCACTTTGACTAATATAGTTCTCTGCCATTATTGTCTCAATTACCCACAATATTTTAATCAAAGTATTTAAGTTCTGTTGCGTAGAGAAAACTGAGAGGTAGGCAAATGACAACCATCACACATAAGCATTGTAGTAGACCACGGCTATAAATACACATTACTCAACTTCTGTTGGCCACATACAATATTTTTACATGCTAAAAAATACTCCATGTAACAAGAACTCAGAGAAAACTAGGGATAGCTATGATGTTTGCACACAATGTGAACTTCAAAACAAGAATAATTAAAAGAGAGAAAGAAGATCACTACATTGATAGGGGAAACATCCAAGAAGAGATAACAATAATAAATATATATGCATCAAATATGAGAGCACCCAACCACCTAAGACAAATATTAATAGACATAAAACATCAAATAAGCAATAATACAATTGTAATGGGGACCTTCTTAACCCATTGTCACAAAGAGATAGATCAACTAGAGAAAAAATCAGCAAAGAAATATCATAACTGAACCAAATCTATTAACAAATAAACTTAGTAGATATTTAGAGAGTGGTATACCCAACAACATCAGAATACACATTCCTCTAAGAAGCATGTTCTCTAAAATACACCATATACTACCCCAAAGAACAAACTTAAGTAAATGCAAGGGAACTGAAACTATCGCATGCATATTATTAGACCAGAGTCCAATTAATTGGAAATTAATGGCAAAAGAACCTGCAAAAACTCCATAAACACACAGAAATTAAAAAACACCCTCCTGAGCAAGCAAAGGGTCACATACGGAATTAAAGAAGAAATTAAAGAATGACTATAACTAAACTAAAATGCAGATACAATATAACAGGACCTGTGGGACACAATGAAAGCACTCCTAAGAGGAAAATTTATAGCGGTGAATTCTCACATCAGGAAACAGAATGAGTACATATAAACAAGCTAATGTTATACCTCACTTCAAGAAAAAACAACAGCAGTCAAGCCCTAAGCCCATTCAAAGGAAGAAATTAAAAAGATCAGAGCAAAAGTTAATGCAATTGACACTAAGAAAACAATACAAAGAATTAGTGAATTGAAGTTTGTTCTTAGAAAGAATAAAACAAATTGATAAATCCCTAGGCAAAATTATCCAGAAAAGGAAAGAAAAAACTCAAATTCATGCAATGAGAAATGAAAAGGGTGAAATCACTGTAGACCCTGTGGAAATTCGGAAGATCAACAAACCTACTTTGAAAATCTTTGCTCACATAGAATGGAAAACACAAGAAATGGATGAATTCCTAGATATCAACAAATTATCAAAGGTGAATCAAGAAGATATAAAAATTCAGAATAACCCAATATCAGCTAATGAAATTGATTATCTTTTCTTTTTGTACCAGGAATCATGCTGCACCGCTGAACTATATTCCCAGACCCCAATAAATGAAATTGAAAATGCAATTAAAAGCTAACCAACAAAGAAATGCTCAGGTCCTGATGATTCCCTACTGAATTCTATTAGAGATTTAGAGAAGATTTAATGCCAATGCTCCTCAAACTCTTTAATGAAACTGAAAGGGGAGCAATGCTCCCTAATTCATTCCTGGAGCAAGTATTGGCTTGATACCAAAACCAGAGAAAGACTCAGCCAAAAAAGAGAACTATAGGCCAACCTCTCTAATGAACATAGATGAGAAATACTCGATAAAACACTAGCGAACAGAATGCAGCAAATTATCAAGAAGAGTATACACCACGACCAAGTGGGATTCATCCCAGGGATGCAGGAAAGGTTCAACATACGCAAATCAATAAATGTATTACATATTGACAGAACCAAAGACAAAAATCACATGATCATCTCAATAGATGTAGAAAAATCTTTCAGTAAAGTGCAACATTCATTCATGATGAAAACCCTACAGATAATCAGAATAGGTAGTCTTTACCTCAATCTGATAAGAGCCATCTATGAGAAACCAACAGCCAACACCATACTAAATGGACAAAACCTGAAAGCTTTCACTTTAAAACCAGGAACAAGATAAAGAGGATGTTCACTATCACCACACCTATTCAATATAGTTCTGGGAACCCTAGCTAGAGAAATTAGATAAGAGAGAAATAAAAGAAATAAGGACAGGAAAGGAAGGAGTGAAATTATTATTTGCAGATGACATGATACTCTACAGAGATGAATCCCAAAACTCCACCAAAAGACTTATACATTTAATAATCAAATTCAGTAGCATAGCTGGATACAAAGTCAACACTCAAAAATCAATAGCATTCCTGTACACAACAAACTCAATGAGAGAAATTAGAGAAATCACACCTTTTACAATATCATCCAAATAAAGGAAATACTTAGGAATCAATTTAACAAAGGAAGCAAAAGTTCTGTATATTGAAAATTACAGTACTTTGAAAATAAGATAGAAGAGGATATCAGAAATTAGAATGTAATCCCTTACTTACGGATAGGAAGAAACAATACAGCAAAAATACTCCAAAATCATTATGCAGATTTAATGCAATCCTGATAAAAATTCTATTAACATACCTCACAGAACGAGAGGAAACATTCCTAAAATTCATTTGGAAACAGAAATGACCTAGAATGCAAAGGCAATCCTGGGCAACAAGGGTACAGCAGGAGGCCTCATAATCCCTGACTTGAAATTATACTACAAAATTAGTGTGATAAAATTAGCATGTTATTGGCATAAAAAAACATACCTGAGGAATGGTGTTACAGATTGGAAGATACAGACACTACCACAAACACACTCAGCCATGTTATTTTTGACAAACATGTTCACTGAAAGACAGCCTTGTTAATAAATGGTGCTAGAAAATTGGCTTTTCATCTGCTGAAGAGTAAAACTAGACACGTCTACCACCATGCATTAAACTAGAGTCAAAATGGATTAAAGATCTAAATATTAATACAGTCACACTAAATCTGTTGGAAGAGAAAGTAGGTAGAAGTCTTGAAGACATAGGTGTAGGGAGAGTCCATGTGCAAAAAGCAAACTATGTGGGAAATACTTCAAAGAATCACCACCTGGGCTCTTCCTAAAAAGGTTTGCACATCAGAAGAAATTACCAACAGTGATTTCTTTGTAAACAACTTACAGTGGGAAAAATTCTAGTCAATTGTCCCTCAAAGGACTTCTATCTAAAACCTATAAAGAATTAAAAAAACACACACCCTAAATTCAAACACCCATTACAAAAATTGACATCTGAAACAAATACACATTTCTCAGATGAAGAAATACAGCCCCAAATAAATATATGAAAAATTTTCAACATCCTTTGTCTTACATGAGATGCAAATTAAAGCAACACTGAAATTCTGTCTCATTCTAGAAAGAATGGCTACCATCAAGAAATCAACCAATAACAAATTCTGGAGGGGCTGTGGGGAAAATGGAACCCATCTCCATTGTTGATGGGAGTGCAGATTGGTGCTGTTGCAATCTCTGTGGCAATCAGTATGATTTCTCAAAAAGCTAGGATTAGAAGTTTTCTTCAACTCAACTACTCTCCTTCTGGGTATCTTCCCAGGAGAATTAAAAACAACATGTCACAGCTATATATGTTCTTTCATGTTTAGGGCAACATAATTTTTAACAGCTACATCTTGGAAACAACCCAAATGCCCATCACCTGAGGAATGGGTACAGATGATATGGTATTTTGTACAATGGAGTACTACTCAGCCATAAGGAAGTATAATCTTGAGACTTTTATGGGAAAATGGATGCAACTACAGACCATACTCATAAATGAAATAAATCAAATTCACATATGTAAATACCATATTATCTCCCTGGTATGAGAAATTGAAAAAGCAAACAAGGTTGAAAATGTACAACAGGGGGGCTGGGGATATAGCTCAGTGGAATAAGCGCTTGCCTAGCAAGCGCAGGGTCCTGAGTTCGATCCCCAGTACCGCAAAAAAAAAAAAAAAAAAAGAAAAAAGAAAATGTACAACAGATATTGTGAAATGGGAAGAAATTGTTTAAAAGGAAAAAGGAAGGAGGATAAGAGAAAGGGGAAAGGAAGAATGGGTAAAGGGAGAAAAATGCAAGTTAGCTGTACTGCTAGTGTCTATTTTGGTAATTCTGTTCTTATTTTAAAGAAAAAAAACAATAACAAAGTAAAAATAACAAAGAAATTGTACTACTGATATACATTTAATGCTTACGTTATTTTGATCAATTTTGCATGCTTATATCTGGTAATCTGAACAACTAATTTGAAGACAACAATACGCAATATAACAGCCATTGTTGAATTCCTGCCATCTTCTTTACTGAAGCTCTGTATCATTACTATTACTTTCTCTTAGTTCACTGAAACAGAAGGTTTGTGCTAATATTAATTGGAGATTTTTTAATGCCAATATCTTGTACTCTGAGTAACTAACTACTTTGAAGATGACAATATGCAATGTATAACTATTGTTATTCTCATATTATTATTATTATTATTTTTGTCTCATATTATTTTGTTATGAAATTTTGTCTTATCTTTCTCTATAAAAAAGCAGAGAGAAGGAAGAGAGAGAGAGAGAGAGAGAGAGAGAGAGAGAGAGAGAGAGAGAGAGTGCAGTGCTATTAGCTTAGCTCTTTCTACTCAAGAGGGATTGGGAATTGGATTTCTCTCCATGTTAAAAATTGGTTGAATGTTGCTTCCATATGCAAAAACTTGGCTACATTTATATTCTTGTGTTACAAATTTTCTAATTGCTCTGCTGCTTATTGTAGAGATGTTTGAGCCCAGACTGATTTTCTTCTTTTCCCAATAAATTACCTGCTCTCCACCCCATCCCATATTCCCAAAATGTTCATTTATTGTATATGAATTTTTCTTATGCTTTACAAAGTTTTGCATCAATATTGATTTCTCTGAGTTTTTTTTCCCCCTCGAGAAAGTCCTGTTACTTGACGTATTGATTCTTCTATATTTTTTTACATTGAATTTGTTTGCTTTAGGGTGATTTTAGTCATGTTTATACATTCTTATTAATGATATTTGAGAGATAGCTAGAGAAATTTTATTTCTACTCCTGTTTTGTTACTTTTTTGGTATTTCTAAGGGGAGGAAAGGAAAATTTTGACAATATGTAATACATTATTTTAAAGCCATATTTAATTTCCAAATAGACAATAAGGACCTATAAATATTCAAATGAGAATTCAACTTCATTATTCTGGGTTTTTGATTGTAAAATTATACATCCTGAAAGACAATAGTTTGACTTACAGTGAAACTATATATTTTGATTTTAACATTTCCACCACCAAGGAGATAAGAATGCTTTTACACAAATTTAAATGTATAGTAGTCATGGAATGACAGCAAGAAAACTAAGGAAATCTCAGTTGGCATCTTGATGACATTTTGGAGAGCTGGATTTGTGTTGGAGTGACCTTGTATACCAGTGGGTCCCAGACCTGGCCACACAACAGAAGAAGCTTAAAAGCGTACAAAGATACAAATATATTGAAATCACACTGTACATTTTTTTGGAGGTATAGAGTGAGGTTTGGGATTTTTATTTTAAAAAATAATCTCATAATTCTGTTTTCCTCCCAAGTATCTTGAACAGTGCTGTGTATCATTGAAGGTATTAGAAAATTTTTCGTTGCTCCTTTGGACAATTCTTTAATAATATGGCACTAGGAACAATAGTGGAGAATATTGTGAGTAGATTCTTAGATTTGCTTAAAAATCTGAGTGTACATTTGTTGGATGTTGTGGACCACTGGTGGACTACAATGCAATTGACATTTTTATGATAATTCTCCATATAGCTGTATCCTCTAATGTGACAGAGTTTTAGTTGCCCAAAATGATGTAATCAGTGTATGCATAGAGACAGAAAAATGAATAACTGCACTTTTTGGCAAAATATTTAGCAGTTTAAAATGTAGTTTTTATAAAAGCAATAAAATGTAGTTCTTCAAAACATGAAGTACCATGAGTCATTTTCCCCTATAGAATTTCATAATTGGATGTGATTTATCAAATTAGCTTTTTGATATCTATAATTTTCTTTATACAAGTCAGGTAAAATGTTCTGATGTGGATGTTTTCTTTTTATCTCTAGAAGATGATAAAATAGTTCATTTTCTTGAAAAGTGTATCTAAAAGATAATTATGCCACTTTATGCTCTGGGTAAGTAGTTAACAAAATGATTTAAAACTTTTTTTGTGATAGGAGCTTATATGTAATGATGGAAAAAAGTAGGGAATTGTAAGTGGAAATGAAGTCTTAAGAATTTTTTATTGCCTGTCATATTTTGAAGTGGTTTACTTCTTTAAATGTTGCTGATAAGACATATGAGCTTACTATAATGCTTTTAAAACAATTAGGTTTCACATACTTACTTCTGGTAGAACATTTTAGAGATTCTAATAGTCTATAAACATTTCCTTTAAGTCATTTGCTTGAGCAGTAAGAAAATAAACCTTAAAAAGTCTATGTAACACTAGAACACTATGATAAATGTAATTTTGTAAGAAATACCTTTGAAGACAGGGAAATTATTATTTTCTTGGCATTATTTATTTTTGCAACAGTAGTCTTTGAATTTTGAAGCATAGATCATTACTGGACCTACACTTGTAACATCTGTGACTATAAACTAAATTAAAGCATTATCCCCCATCTGGCTAAAATAACATCTAAAGTTACAGAAATTGTCACTGTACAGGTAATTTCTTAAGTTGCTGTTCATTTTGTCTTAGGATAAAAAAAAAAGTCAGTGGACTTTTCTGGGGGATAGGAATGTCTTCCCCAAATACTGTTTAGTTATACTCTTTGAGTGAAGTTAAAAACCATATTTTGTACTTATATAGATATTAATATATTTTTGTTTGGAGTGTGTTCTGTATCAGAGATAACTTCACCTCAACCTATGAAATCTAGCCGGAAACCTTCCCCCTTTAATAAGAAAGATTGCATTTTTCTTCAAGCAGAATTTCCTGCTGACGCTGATGTGTATACCAATGGCACTTAGTCTGAGTCAAAAGCCCCAAATCTGGGATTTCTCACAGCTTCTTTTTTCTTGCTATTAACATGTGCTGCCCTTTATAATTTATCTGTTTTTCCCTCCATTTTCAGTGCTTGGGTCCTCACTTTTGGTGTTACATATATTTCCTGCAATTTAATCCTTCAGTAGGGTCTTAGTCCATATGTCCGCACTCTTTCACCTCCTCATCTCTCCCTTGATGTCTTTACTTGGAGTTGATGTCATCATCACAGGGTGAGGAGGCTCAGGAAGGGTACCTGGTAGTGTTATGGATTGGACCACCTCAGGGAAGCTTTCTGTTTAAAACTTGTCTCTGAAAAGTTGTTGCTTTTGTCCTAATTATTCTTATTCTTTACAAAATAAAATAATTTAGAGACTTCTGGTAAGATGGTGACCAGATAAGCAGCAGCGAAAGATGCTCCTGAAGGATCAACAACCAGACACTGAAATACAGCAACATGGAAAAGACAAGAAGGAGAGAAATGGGTGTCCTGGTACCCTGGACCCAGGAAACATCTGAAATGGGAATTGAAACTCTCAGAAAGGGCAAAGAAGACCTCCCTTGGAGAAAAAGCTCGGAGGGCCGCCATGGCGCAGTTAGAGGAAAAGGAGGTGGAAAAGGAAAGAGCCACCACTCCATACACACCCTCAGCCCACTCCCTCATTCCGGCACCCACAGCTTCAGCCTCAGAGGCCCCTGCTTGCAGAAACATCCCCAGTCAGCCAGGGGAGAGCAAAGTCCTGAGAGCTGGTACAAAATTGGACAGGAGAAAGTGCAGCCCGGAAAGGAAGCAGTGGAGGTCAGAAGGAGTGGTCGAATCCAGTGTGAGGATGGGAGGTTACAAAGGCCATTGAGGCAGAATACCCACTCTGCAGACATCTTTCTAATCAGTGCCCTGAGGCAGGCCAGAGTCAAGACAACCAGTTGAGCAGCCCACCACACCCAACTCTATGCCTGCCCCGAGGATATGGTCTCAGACCTCTCTGCTGTGTGTGCAAATACCAGCAAAGGGTAGCAGAAAGCAGTGGAAGTGACCCCAGGACCACAATAATTCCCAGGGATCCAGTCAAAAAACAAAAGGGAGCTGGAGCACAACAGACAGAGTGAGCTGCAGATCGAGGCTGGCTACACGGCCCCACGCCCTTCTCACTGTAACACCAGGCAGGAAGCATGAGCTGAGTTACCGGGCTTCAGCTCCCACCCTGAACTCCCTTTCTGAGCACTGTGAGTCCTGGTGGCCCGAGAAGGCACCATGTGATCCTGACAACAAGGACTCACCCTAAACTACTAATATGAGCACCAAGAGAGACCACACTGCTTGCATATATGAAAAATGTACGAATTCATAGCATCAAACTTCACGAAAAGCAGCAGTCCTGGAACCTGAGAGACAACAGCATATTCTACACAGCAGACCTGAGAAAATCCTCCAATTCTTTCCGAGAACTAATAACTAAACTTAGTACACACCATGGACTACCACAGTGAGCACAGGTGGAGGAGACCTCACACCACTTGTACCCAGCAGCATAAGTGCATCCAATGCCCAGTGAGATGGAGTGGTGGGATGAGGCGAAGACATGGAACTAGGATGTAGACCCGCCTCTCTAGCTGGGAGGGGATAGTCTCCAAAGTGTCATAGGAGGCATGCAAGGGGACGTGGGGGAGGGGCCTCCCTTTGGGTTTCACGAGAGTCCTGAGGACTTAGACTGGGCCTCCTACAGAGTGGCTTTGGGACAGAGTCCGGGAGTCTGCAGGGGTGGTCCCGCAGACTTGGATCCAACCGGGAGCAGCTCCCCGCCACAGAGTCTGGCACTCCACCCCATCCCCAGGGCATGCCTGGTGTTCCACCCTGCCCCCCTGGCTTGTGCCAGGTGCTCCACCTGTCCCCCGGGCCATGCCAGGCGCTCTGCCTCATCCCTGGTGCTCTGCCTGGCCCCTGGGGCATGCCAGACACTCTGCCTGGCCCCCAGGAGGGTCCCGAAGAC
Source organism: Dinomys branickii (assembly GCA_004027595.1). NCBI lineage: Eukaryota > Metazoa > Chordata > Mammalia > Rodentia > Dinomyidae > Dinomys > Dinomys branickii. The sequence continues at coordinate 19,223 of PVLD010011796.1, forward strand.
TCACCTGAGCCTATAGACATGGACACACTGACAGAGCCTGGTGGTTTGCTGTGTAACCCCGCTTACCCAGTTGGACATGCCACGGCTGTGAGGGCTTGCCAAAGGGTGCTTCTCTACCTCCTGTCATAGCAATCTATGCATACCCAAGTATTATACAGCATATTTAGAAGCAACCAAGTCTCTTCCCAAAGTAAGAGGGAGTAAATAAACCAAAAGTGCAGTTATTACCAGTGGGAAAACCACTGACAGGCTGGTAGAACAACGGAGGTGAAGTGGAGAAAATTGATTAGTTCAATGAGCCATCATCTATATAACTGAGTAATAAAGATGAAGATAACATTATGTAATACAGTATCCAGTGGTAACCCCCTACTATTTTCTCTGTAATTTGATATTTCCTTTATTGTTTTTGCTTTAACAAATGCAAAGACAACACTATGTAATATGGCATCCATTGGTGGTTCCCTACTGTCTTCTCTGTAATTCAGTATTTCCTTCATTGATTCTGTTATAACAAATACGAAGATAACATTATGTTATACAGCATCCAGTGCCAATTCCCTACTATCTTCTCTATAACTTGGTATTTTCTGTATTGTTTCTGTGTTATTCTTGTTTCTTTTGTCTTAAAAATAAAATTAAAAAGATTGGTATAAAAATAAAATAATTTAAACTTCCATTTTCTTTTCTTTTGCTTTGTTTATTTTCATTTATTTCTTACTCAGCTCCCTCTGCACTTTGTATGATCATTTCGAGTTGATATTTCTCTTTACTTATTCTAGTCCTCAATATAAATTGTATAATTTCATATTATATTTAAATAATATTTCATTTCTATTTCATTTTCCTGAATATTCCTCAAAACTGACATGTAAGTTTTAATCCTCCTCTACATCACTATATACCTTGAGTTTTAATCTCTTTTTGTTTTTTCCTTGGAGTTTTTTCTTTTTCATAGACGTTGTGACTTTTTAACTTTTTAATAACCCGAAGTATATTTAAAGCTTTCTTCCAATTGCTATAGTTAATCATTTTTAAGTTATACTGTTTCCCTTTTAATATGTTGTACTTCTATACCTGTTCTTCAGTATTTTTGCCTAAAATCACCTTAGTGTTTTTCCCTTTATTTTTCTTAGCTGTCATTTGTTGAGTGCTTAGAAGTTATGCTGGACATTTCCATGCATTATCATTTATTATTTATGCTTAATAGGGGAAGAGGCTGAGGCTTAGAATGAAAAATCTTGGAACAAAGTTTCTGGCTGTGGGGACTGAAAGATCACGGATCTCTTTCTCTAGGATCTCTGGAATGAGGAGAGGTTTTCTGCAGATGATGTGTTTTTTTTTATTAAAGGGGGGGGAAAAAAACTCCAAGAAAGACAAAAAGAAAACAACACAAAAACAAAAGAAAAATGACATAGGATTTTGAAACAAGATGGTAGTAAATTAACAATGGTTGTTATGTTACATATTGCTATCTTTAGTGAAGTTGCTCAGATTACCAGACATAAGAATACAAATTGATCAACGAATTAGAGAGAATAAAAATTAATTAAAAAATATTAAAAATGATACAGAGCTTCACTAAAGAGGATGCTAGGAATTCAATAATGGTTGTTACATTGTATATTGCTTTCTTCAAATTAGTGGTTCAAATTACCAGATATAAGCATGAAAAATTGGCCAAAAAAGTTTAAGCATTCAATGTTCCTTTCAAAAGAGCCAATAGACATCAGCAGTACAATTGTCCCACTATCTTTGTCCATAAATATATATTTTTCCCTTACATCTTTCTTTCTTTTCTTCTTTCTCTCATCCCAGTTGTCCCTTCCCTTTGAGAAATTTCTTTCCTTTTCACAATATCTATTGTACCTTTTGGGTTTTATTTACTCTTTCAGGCTGTTACACTAGGGACACAATACAATGGTTGCACATGCAGGTCTGATTTATTTCACTTATGAATATGGTCTGTAGTTGCATCCATTTGCCTATAAAAGCTTTGAGTTTATATTTGTTATAGCTGAATAGTACTCTATTGTATAAAAATACCACATTTTAAAAATCTCTTCTTCAGTTGATAGGCATTTATGTTTCCAAGATTTAGCTATTTATAAGTTGCACTGCTATAAACATGGGTGCACATATATCACTATGGTATAATATTTTCAGTTTTTCTGGACAAGTACCCAGAAGGGGAGTAGCTGGGTTAAGTGGGACCTCTAATCCTAGTTTACTGAGGAAGTGTCACACTGATTTCAACAGTGGTTTCATCAGGCTATACTCCCACAAGCAGTGGAAAAGTGCTTTTTTGCCCCTAGCCCCTCCAACATTTGTTATTGGCTAATTTCTTGGTGATAGCCATTCTTCTTGGGAAAAGATGGAATTTCAGTGTTGTTTTAACTTGCAGTCCTCAAATGACCAGTGATGTTGAACATTTTTGAATACATTTATTTGCCATATGTATTTCTTCATCTGAGAAGTATGTATTCATCTCTGATGGCCAGTTTAGGATTGGGTCTTTGAATTTTTGAGTCTAATTTTTTAATTCTTTGTATGTTCTAAATAGAAGTCCTTTGTCTGAGGAACAGTTGGCTAAATTTTTTTCCAATTTGTGTATTTTCTTTTTAACCTATTGATGATTTCTTTTTCTGTAGAGAAACTTCTCAATAAGATGAGATCTCAGTTGTGGATTCTTTGAAGAGCTTCCCATGAAGTTTAATTTGTGAAGTTTTGATTCATGAACTCTGCCTACATCTATGTCTAATATTTCTACTTACATTCTCTTCTAGTAGATATAGTGTTTCTATTTTAACATTTGGACCTTTGATCCATTTTGATTTATTTTAGTGCAAGGTGATAGACATGGGTCGAATTTTAGTCTTTGGCATGTGGGAAGCCAGTTTTTCAAGCAGACATAGTTGGTTACTTTGTCAAAGATAACATGGCTGAGTGTGTTTGTAGTCATGTCTGTGTCTTCTAATCTTTTCCGTTGATCCTCAGGTCTGTTTTTTTTTTTTTTGCCAGTACCATGTTGATTTTATCACAGTAGCCTTGTAGTATAATTTCAAGTCAGAGGTTGTTATGGGTCCTGCCTTTCCTTTGTTGCCCAGGATTTCCTTTGCTATTCTGGGTTTCTTCTGATTCCAGATGAATTTTAGGAATATTTTCTCTAGATCTGTGAGGTATGCTAATGGTATTTTCACTGGGATTGCATTGAATCTGCACGACAATTTTGGGAGAATGACTATTTTCACAATGTTGGTTCCTCCTATCTATGAGCAAGGAATATCTTTCTATTTTCTGAAATTCTCTTCAATTTCTTTTTCCAGAGTATTGTAGTTTTCACTGCGGAGATCTTTTACTTCATTTACTAGATTCATTCCTAAGTATTTCATTTATTTAGATGCTATTGTGAATGGTATGGTTTCCCTAATTTCTCTTTCAGTGATTTGTTGTTTGTGTACAGGAATGCTATTGATTTTTTGAGTTTTTTTATTTTGTGTCCAGCTACACTACTGAATTTGGTTATTAAATCTAGAATTCTTTTAGTGGAATTTTTGGGGTCTGCTATGTAGAGTATCATGTCATCTGTGAATAATGATAATTTCACTTCTTCTTTTCCTTTTTTTTTTAACTTCTTCTTTTCCTATCCTTATTCTTTCTATTTTTCTCTCTTATCTAATTGCTCTGGCTAGTGTTTCCAGAGCTATATTGAATAGGAGTGGTGACAGTGAATATCTTTATCTTGTTCCTGATTTTAAATTGAAAGTTTTCAGCTTTTGTCCATTTAGTATGATCTTGGCTGTTGGTTTGTCATAAATGGCTTTTATTAGATTGAGGTAAAGACTATCTTTTCTGATTTTCTGTAGGGTTTTTTAAAAATAATGAATGAGTGGTAGACTTTATCCAAGGGTTTTTTTTGCATCTATTGCGGTGATCATATGATTTTTGTCTTTGGTTATATTGATTTGGTGTATTACATTGATTGATTTTCATATAATGAATCATCCCTCAATTCCTGGGATGAATTCCACTTGGTTTTGATGTGTAATCTTTTTGATGATTTGCTGCATTGTATTTGCTAGTATTTTATTGGTAATTTTTGCATCTATGTCCATTAGGGAGATTGGCCTGTAGTTCTCTTTATGGTTGGGTCTTTCTCTGGTTTTAGTATCAGAGCAATACTTGCCTCCAGCAATGAGTTAAGGAGAATCCTTCCATTTCAATTTCATTAAAGAGTTTCAGAAGAATTTGCATTAAATCTCTAAATTTTTTGAAGAATTCAGTTGTTTTTCCATCAGAACCTGGGCTTGTCTTTGTTGGTAAGTTTTTGTTACATTTTCAATTTCATTGCCTGATATTGAGTTATTCAGGATTTTTATATCTTTCTCGTTCAGCTTTGGTAATTCATATGTATCCTGGAATCTGTCCATTTCCTTTGTGTTTTCCATCCTATGAGAGTAAAAATTTTCATAGTAGGTATGATGATCTTCTAAATTTCTACAGAATCTGTAGTGATGTCATCCTTTTAATTCCTTATTGTATGAATTTGAGTTTTTTCTTTCTTTTTTTGATAAGGTTGGCTAGGGCTTTATCAATTTTCCTTATTCTTTCAAAGAACCAACTCTTTGATTCATTAATTTTTTGCATTGCTTTTCTCATGTATAGTGTGTTAATTTCTACTCTGATCTTTCCAATTTCCTCCCTTCTTTGGGATCTGGGCTTAACTTGCCCTTGTTGTCTAGAAGTGACATGCAACATAATGTTGTATATTCGTACCAGTTCTGTTTTCCTTATGTGAGAACTCACCTCTCTAAATTTCCCTCTGAGGACTTTCATTGTGTCCCACAGGTTCTGGTGATTTGTATCTGCATTTTTGTTTGCTTGTAAATATTTTTCAGTTTCTTCTTTAATTTCATCTGTGACCCATTTGTTGTTCAAGGGAGTGTTATTTAATTTCCATGTTTTTATAGAGTTTTTGTGATTTGTCAAGAATTTCCAATTTCATTGAACTATGATCATGTAGTATGCATGAGATAATTTTAATTCCTTTGCTCTTACATAAGCGTGTTCTATGTGCTAGTACATGTCTATTTTATAGAACCTCCCATTTGCAGCTGAGAAGAATGTGTATTCTGATGTTGGGTGGAACACTGTAATGGTCTACTAAGTGTGTTTATTCACAAGTTTGGTTTAGTTTTGTTATTTCTTAGCTTGTTTTTGGTCTAGTTGGTCTATCTTTTTGTGACAATGGTGTGTTAAAGTCCCTTGTTATGATCGTGTTACTGCTTTTTTGATTTTTCATGTCTGTTAAAATTTGTCTTATGTAGTTGAGTGTTCTTATACTTGGTACATAGATATTTATGATTGTTATCTCTTCCTCTTTCCATTTTCCCCTAACAAGTGTGTAGTGACCTTGTTTATCTCTTTTGAACATTCTTGGTTTGAAGTTCATATTGTCTGAAAACACAGTATCTACCTCTGCTTTTTTCCGAGTTCTTGTCACAGAGAGTATTGTTTTCCATCCTTTGATTTTTCAGTCTATGAATTTTCATCTATGAATTTTCTTTTGAGTTAAATGTGTTTCTTATATACAGCATATTGTTTGACCTTGTTTCTTGATTCACTCTGCCTGTCTCTTTCTTTTGATTGGTAAATTCAGGCCATTTACATTGATCCTTGTAACTGATACATCATTGACTTATCTTTGTCATGTTATTTTCCTGCTGTTGGTTCTCTACTTTCCTCCTCTGTTCTGCTTGATGGTTTCTTTCTATTGTTCTTGAAATTGTGGTCATTTTTATCTCTTTCTAGAATATTTTTGAATACTCTTTGTAGGGTTGGTTTGGCAGTCATGAATTTCTGCAGTTGTTCTTTGTTGTGGAATTATTTTATTTCTCCATTAACTTTGAAGGATTGTTTTGCAGGGTACATCAATCTGGGTTTGAAGTTTTTTATTTTCAGGACCTGAAATCCTTCACTCCAAGCTCTTCCTGACTTGGTGGTGTGTGTTGAGATTTCTGACATAACTCTGATGGGCTTCCCTTTATAGATGATCTCTTTCATTTCTTAACAGCTTTTAATATTCTCTCCTTGTGATGAATTTCTGGGATCTTGATTGGTGTCTGTCTTGGTGTAGATTTATTTTCAGAATGGCTAATTGGAGGTCAATATGCCTCATGTGTCAGATTCTTTTTACATGCTTGGGACATTTTCTGTTATTACTGCTGCACATAGTCTTTTTATGTCATTTGTGTTGATTCCTGTTGTTCCATTGACACCTATCAATGTTATATTTTTTGTTTGCATCATCTTGCAGCTGTTGAATTTTTACTTGCTGGTTCCTTGCTACTTTTAAGAGATCCTTCCCTTCATGATCATTTGCTGCAATGCTGTCTCCAAGGTTTGAAAGTGTATCTTCAGTTTCATTGAAGCAGTTTTGCCAGTTTTTGATGGAATTTTTAATTTCCTGGATATGTGTTTGAATCTTTCATGCATTCTAATTCTTTCCGATACTGTTCATTCAAGGTTTCTATCATGTTTGTATGCTCCTCTATTTTTTTTGTTTATATCTTTGTCTTCGTTACTTTTCTCTTGTTGCTGAGACAAAATACCCAATGCCCAAATGAAGGAAGGAACGATTTATTTAGCTTACAGTTTATGGAGGTTTTAGTCCATACTTGGCTGATTCTGAGGCAGAGTGGCACATGGCAGAGGGCAAACGTTCATGGCAGCAGAGCACAGCAAAACCAGAAGAGCAAAAGGGAGGAATGGCTGTGAGCAGCCTCTTTTTCTCCCTTACCTTGTAAACAGCCTACCCCCACCCAGGGATGTGTAGCTCTCACAGTCTCCATGCCCTTCTCTTCCACAGGCTCAGGATGTGTACAAAGTAAGCACCCTGGCTTCCTGCTGAGTCACTCAGCTAAACCTCCAAACTCCCCAAGTTGACACAATGTATCAACCATAACAATCTTATTTGGGTGTGAGAAGCAATTCTTTCATTAGTGTTGTCATTTCTTTTTTTAACCGGAGAGATTATTTCTGATTGTATTTCTTCTATAGCCTGATGGAGTTGTTTCTTTACTTCAATTGTTATGATTTCTGAAATTTCAGGTGTGTGACCTCCAAGCTCTTCTAGGATAATGTCTCCTGGACTGATTCTGGGTGGGGTGGCAGTCTGGGATTGCATGTTGCTTCTTCCTTTTGTCATTTTCCAAAATCCCCAGGTTTCCTGGGGCTCAGCATTACTCCCCTGATTGTGGGGGAGTGGGGTGCAGAATCCCTCCTCTCTCAGACAGCTTACTGAATTCTCCATTTCCCAGGGACTCAGAGTGGTGCCTGCAATGGTGGGGGCAGGACAGAGTGCACCCTCTCCCCTCCTGTGCAGGTCACCAAAGATCCCAAATTTCCCAGGGACTCAGGCTTACTTCTGCAGTGTTATGGGTAGTGGGGTATGCCTCGTTGAGGTTCTTAAAGCTCCCCGGTGCTCAGGCTGAACCCTGTGATGGTGTGGGTGGCGAAGCATGACTCACCAAGGCTTAGGCCTCAATGTGCCAGATGACTTTTATAAAGAGACAAGTTGTTTAGATTGCTTTTACCCACCTTGATGCTAGATGTGTTAGCTTTCCAGCACTGTAGTATATAATACCTCAGGTAAACAGCTTAGAATAAGAAAGGTTTATTTTGGCTCATTATTTCATAATTTCAGTGCAGGGATTATTGGAATCACAGCACTACAGTTCTTTGACCCAGCTTTTATCACATGTGCCAGTGGGGAACACTGAGCCAAACCATGGCACTGAAAGAATTCCATAGCAATTCCTTACAGAAGCCAGTCACTGTGGAGTTGTCATCTAAATACTCGCATCTTGCAGTCACATAATTTGCTGGACTGTTATGGCTTGTGTCTAGATGTCCCCTCAATGCTTTATGTAGTAGTTATAGGTGGGGCTTTTTCAGAGGTGGCTGGATCTAGAGTGTGTGATTGATTCATGGTGCAATGGTAGGATCAAGAATGCTAGGTTTAAGGGTGAGTAATTACTAAAGCAATTCATTGACTGGTTTGGCACTGCCCTATTCCTGGTAGACTGGATACAATATAGGGCTTGTCATCACTTTGGCTTGCTTTGGTACCCCTGCCCAACATGAACTGTTTCTTCTCTGTGACGCTTGTCTGCCATGCCATTCAGTCTTGGAGTGAGCTGATAAAATGGACTGAAACCTCTACACACTGTGAGCCAAATAAACCTTTTTCCTTTAACTTTGGGCATTGGGTATTTTGTCTCAGCAATGAGAAAAGTAACTACATCATAGACTGAATGAAAAAAAAATTTAGTTCTGTTTAAACAGTTTAACACTACAGAGTAATGCAAAATCTACAGAGATACTTGGATTCTCTCCTTCTTTTTGAAATATTTTACTAGGGGGACCAATACTATACTTTAGACAAATAGCAACATATTTCTTCCTTTTCTGATTTTTGAGCTGTTTATTTATTACAATTGAGATCTGGTGTCTGTCTATATAAATATAAACTAAAAATAGAGATACGGCTGTTTTGAAACACAATGTTTACTCAATACAGGCTACATTGCACAGCCTGAGAATTTTTGAATGAGTGACGGGCAGCACATCTTTCCCATGTCTTTGTAGAGAGGCAGGCATTATGGTTTGTGTCTACATGTCCCCCCCAGAGCCTCATGCAGTCATAGGGTTTCTTTCTTCTTTCCTTGCTCTCTCCTTCCCTCCCTTCCTCCCTGCCTCCTTCTCTTCCTTCCTTTCTTCCTTTCATTCTTTCTTTTAGACATAGGGTATTTTCCATCCCAACTTTGAACTATGAATCAGTTACACACTAGATTCAATCATAGGGTTTTTCCGAGATGGCTGAAGCTAGTGTATGATTGATCCTGAGGGCAACGTTGGGATTAAGGGTGCTGGGATTAAGGGTGGGTGACTGCAGGATCAGCCCACTGATTGGATTGGCAGCTCCCTAATTCTGGTAGACTGGATGCAATACAAGGGAGAGAAAGAGGGTCTCTCCATTAGCTCTTGTTTTTGCTATTTTCTGCCACCATGAACTGTTGCCACTCTGCCATGTGTCATCCTGACTTGGAGGATGACACATGGCCAATTATGCCCTGAAACATCTACCAACTGTGAACCAAATAAACCTTTCCTCCCTTACCTTTTGGGTATTGAGTATTTTGTCTTAGCAATGATAAAAGTAACTAAGACAGAATGTCTATTAAGTTAGTGAAATATTCATGAGTCTTAAGAGTTAAATTGTGTTTCTCAGTAAATTTAATCAGTGACCTAGGTAAGGTATAGTTATGGAAAAACTTCTCAAGTTTCTAGCAATTGGTTGACTGTCAACCTTATATTTCGTTGGTTTTCATTTTCTTTTTGGTATTTTCAATAGACAGAAATGGGGACAGACTGCATTAAGGAATGAAAGCCAGGTGCTCATTTTAATTAGAAGGCTCTGTAGATATTTTTGCAAATAAATGATTTTATTATTTTCTAAATGTGGTGTTTTGGCTAGTATATCTATTCCCAGAAATTTTAGACTTATATCACTTCATATACCAGGGAAGAGAGTGCTTTGGCCCTGTGAAAGATTATGAATTGCTGTCTGCTTTTTTGCCAACCCTTTATGTAACATTAGCAGTGACTGTGAATGGCTTTTGTTTTCCCATTCATGGCAATGGATATTCCATGGAGAACTGCCTTTTTACACATTCTTTACAGTGTCCAGCCTTTTGCTCACATCTTCAGGGCACAGCAACTCACAGATGTTCTTAAGGATAAATGTGATTTCAGTATATAAAAAAACAACAGTTTTTAATCTTCGTTTTCGAACTGTACAGTTTTCTAAAGCCTTTCTCTACAAATTGCTTTGAAATGAACTGAACTATGTATGTATATGTATTATGGTTGATACATTGCATCAACTTGAAGAGTCTAGCTCCTTGGAGTGAAAAGGACATGTCCTCACCCTTCTGGGATGTTGTTCATTGTGTCAGTTTGAGACGTTTAGAAGGTTAACTATGTGACTCAGCAGGGAACCAGGGTGCTTACTTTGTATTCATCCTGAGCCTGTGCAAGAGGAAGGCATGCAGAAGGTGTGGGTGTAGAGGACCACCCCCCTTCCTGCACCCCAGGGAGGGTAGACTGCATTAAAAAAAGGAGATTGAGAAAGGACTTGCTATTGCTTCTTCAGAGGATTCCCAGTCTTCTCTTTCAGCTTGGTCATTTCCTGGCTTCTGCTGCAGACTGTTCGACTTCCACCTGGGACTCCAGCCTTCTGGTGTAGACTCTCGGCCTTCATTGTAGACTCTTCATTGTTGCGTTCCACCACAGACCAATCAGCTTCCTGATATGGACTTGCATGGATACTGCAGTGAATTCTAGGCCTAGGACTGGGCTTTACAGTCTCCTGCGTGCAGACACCCTCTGTACAGTTTCTCATCCACCTCTGTGGCTGACCACTGTAAGCCAAACTTGTAATTTCTTGTACATTTGTATATCTTGGTTATATCTGTTTCTCTAGTAAATCCTGACTGATACAATGTATAATTTAGGAAGGAAATTCTTACTGATGTGCTATAAAGAAAATATTTCTAGTTGGGCATGCTTGGTGCATGCCTGTAATCTCAGCACTTGGGAGGTTGAGGCAAGAGGATCATTGTGAGTTTGAGACCATCCTGGGCTACAAAGTGAACTCAAGGCCAGCCTAAACTGCGTAGGGAGACTCTGTCTCAAAAACACACAAAAAATTTCTATGATAGAATTTATAAGAATATATATTTTTCAGTGTAAGCAGCTAATGATGATAATTGCATATCTAAAATATTAACTATGTTTAAAGTAAAAAGAACTTATTTTTGAAGGACATAGTGATAATATCTTTCATCTTCAATAATTCTGTGAGTCACATAGATAAATCATGTAATATCTGAAATTGGATAGCTTTTAAAGTGTTAGTACACTCATTTTCAAAGTGTACCTTTGGATCTCTGTGCAGTAAATGAGCTAAAAATTATTTTTATTATAATACTTGAACATTATTTATCTTTTTATTCTTGTTATCTCATATGCTTTAGAGGTTATGTGATCTATGATGTTGCAGCAGGCCGAGCACAGAAACATCAGAGAATGTTGTCCCTTTTTGTTAAGCAGATATTTAAGAGAGTAAAACAATGTCAGACAATGTAGCTTGTGAGCGGCCTCACAAGAATGACCAAACTCTGGGGCCTGAACTTGTGAATGTGCTTTATACAGCAAAAGAGATTTGCAGATGTAATTAAGTTAAAGATTTTGGGGTGGGAAACTGTCCTGGAGTGTGTGGAGCACAGCCGGTGTGATCACAAGGACCCTTAAAGGGTAAAAGGGAGGCCAAGGGATCGGGGTCAGGTGATGTTATGTGAGAAAGACTCAGCTATCCGGCCATAGCTTTGCAAATGGAAGGGGAACATGAGTAGCTCTGTGCAGCATCCCAAGAAACTGGAAAAGATGGGAAAAGCAAGCGTTCCCCTAAGACTTCAGAAAGGAACGCAGCCATGGTGTCACTTTGATTTTACCCATGTTAGATGCATTTCAGATTTATGACCCCCAGAATGGTGAGGTAATAGATTTTTATCTAAGTTTGAGGCAATTTCCTATAGCAGCAATAGGAAGTTAACAGTATTGGTTAAGTGTTTTTAAAAAAGCCTTATTCTTTCTGTCATCTAGATCCTCCAGTGAATCCCCAATGCTCTTAGAATAAAATCAAGCTTTACAGTTAAACCTATCAGGCTTTTTGTCTTGTCTGTAACTGTTAATTCAGAACCTCAGTGGTTTTGACTCGCTGGTTTCTATCTTATGCGCCACCACACAAGCTGTTGCTGTTTTTTAAAATGCTGCTAGATTTCCCACGTCCTCGTTCCTTTATATACACTATAGTTCTTTGCTTGGTAGTGTAGTTTCACTACTTAGTCTGTCCAAAACCAACCTCTCTTTTATCAGTTCACCTTTGCTATCATCTGTTGTGCAAAGCCTTACCTCAACCTCTGTCTAGGTTGCATTTTTCATACATAAGCTATAGTGTCCAACTCATGGATATACAACCTGTCTCCCCACCTGACTGTGAGCTACCTGGGGAAGTAATCATACCACATTCCTAAATTTCTAGCCCCTAAAATGCTGGCTGAGCCATAATGTTCCTTAATAAATGCTGTTTTCTAATTATCCAATTGATGGATAAGAATGCATCTCCTTTCTAATAATTTATTCATTTCCATGACTCAGTGATTTATGATTTCATGATATGTTAAGTGAACTTTACCCTATCTTGCTGCCTCTGGTGGCTGTCAGTTTACTTCTTTCTCCATTTCCCCGCCAGATAACTGGGGGAGTGAGTGATCTACGTGCGTGACTTCAATTCTTCTCCTCCCTGAACATCTCAGCACATTGCTTCTCTTCTGTAGCATAGGCTTTTCCTTTTCAAAGTCCCTATTGGTTGCTTTCTAGCTATCTTCTTTCACCTCTGTGACTTTTACTGCTATCGCTTCAAAAGTTCTGTTCTTTATTTTCCATGTCCATTACTGCTCTTTTGTGGTTCCATTTTTCTTTTTTGCTAATCACTCTTCCTTTCATCCCTTAATTATAGACAGTTCTCCCATATTAAATGTTTAAGCCCTCCGTATATGTTCTGAGTGCCTGGACTACTTCATCCACCCTCGTGTTTTGGTTACCATGTGCAAAGATGGCTGCATCTGCAGCCCAGTGCTCCTGTTCATACAGTGGTCCATGCCATAGCTGTATTTGACTCCTCTGCCCTTCTCTGAAGCAAGGACAGAAGCCAGCCCACTGATTACTCATAAGGAACTTTTGCTTGATTTTTCCTTTTCAGTGACCTCTTTATTATGCCCATTAAATATTAGAGTTCCTTTTCTACATTTTCTGTTTATATGGTTTTATGTTGGTAGTATTTTTTTCTTCAAGATATTCCTTAGATTAGTTCCCTTTGTTGTATTATTTTTCTGTTACCACCACCCTCACTATTATAAGGACAACCTCAGCTGTATGCCTCTGGTAATTCTTCTCTTTAGTCAACCCCACACATCCTAACCACTCTCTTTAGTCTTTTGGTTCCTTCCAGCACCGTCTCCTCCAACATCCAACTCATCCAACTCAGCTTTTACATCATCAGCTCACACAAAATCTTTGGCCAATCTGTATCAGTCATTGTAGTGCACATCAGATGGTCTTCTTAGAGCTTTTAAAGTCAAATTATCAAAGGATACATTAGCATAAGCCTACTCAAAAAGAGTAGGAAGACAGATGCCACAGGCAGCATCAAGTTTACTTTTTTCTGTGGGAGATGTTGTAACAACCCAGTAGCTTGGAGGGTAGGGCACTTTCTGGTCTGGAAGTCTACAGACCTACAGTACAAATTGCTCTTGCAGCAATACCAAAGCCAGGATTTCCAAAGTCCTTGCAAGGACATGCCAGTTGTAAGAGGCACCACATATAGGGAAATAGGAAGTAGGGGATCTACATAAGTTCTTCAAACTTAGCTTACAGTTCCTCATTGTCTAAGGGTCATTTTTACTCTAAGCAGTATTGTGGAGCAATGCAATTAATTTATGCCTTTATTAGGTTATCAGAAAAATAGTGATAGTAATTTAACTAAGAGTATCTCAAGCTGAAAGGGAAATGATTTTGTTAAATTTTTGCCTGTAGTTAATAAGCAAGTAGAAACTTACTTGATTCATTATAGAAACCTGTTAGACTCTGTCCTTTCTATTTCCCACTTACTCTGCTTTTTCCCTAGTGTTCCCCAGATAACCTCCTAGACTTTATCATTTAACAGAGTTAAAAGCCTAAAGCACTTTCTTCTTTCATCATGGGAAATTAAATGCCCGCTTTAATTCTAGGCAAGTAGTAGCTATTTAAGAAATAGCTATATAGTAGCACAGTGAAAGAATCATGATTCAGTCCGAATGACTGGATTCCATACTGGTTTTCATTGTCATAAATTGAATATAGAAGAAAACAGAATGCCTTTTTGACCTATTGATGGAGATAGTGTGATTGGAAAATTTTGTCTTTTGGGGTGATAGAAACACTCACGGTTGAAAATTAAAAACAAATTACTTCCAACTCAAATCTGTCAGTGCAGTACCTAAAAGAAAAAGCATGATAACAAGGTGAAAACCAAAGTTGAATGTAAAATTGCTTAGGTCTCAGAAATGCAGAAAAGGTACACTTCTCAAAGTAAGGAGGCCAAGCAGAAGACAGGAAATGTGAGCCGTTAGGGATAGGAGGTTAAGATGCTGTTCAGAATGACTCCTATGACTTCCTGAAGGTAATTAACTTTTCTGTGCTTGAGAACATGTCCATGAGTGCACACAGTGATATTTTTCCATTTTTCGCCTGAAGTAAAAGGTAGGATTAATGAGATGGTATTGAAAAATGTCCCAAGTTACAAGCAAGAGAAATTAAGCAGAAATATAAGGTATTTTCATTTTTCCCATTGGAAATTCCCATTGGAAATCAAGGGGTAGAGTAGAAAGAACAGTTTATAGTAAAGCTGCTAATAATTGTGTCTACATAGGCCAATTAAAACAAAAATCAAGTACTTTTTAATGAATTTGATCAATATACACAGGAAATTAAATTAATGCAAACTGACCTGTATTTTTTTTTTCACCTGAACAAAGGTTTTAGATATAAACTATTCTTGTAAGTGCTCTCAACCCTACCCCAACTGGGCAATGATTTTGTTTTGTGCAAAATTCAAGAGCAAATTCTCACTCCCTGTTTAGGTTTAAGAAAACAGTTTAAAATTATATTTTGGGTGAATCTTCCTAAACAAAATATCTCAATACTAAGGAAGAAAACGAATTTTCTGAGCAATACATCTGTTCCTTGTCTTGCCAAGGAAGAAGCTGAAGCAGATAGATACGTTGAAAGTCTTGGGTATGCTAAATTAATACTTGATTTAAATTGAAGTCCTAGTTAAAAGTGCACGTGATATATGATAGTATGTTTTTTGAAAGGAAATAATGAACACATGAAAGGAAATGATAGCTATCTTTCTAGAATAAAAATTGCCTCAATTGGCAAAAATACAGAGAAGTATGCTTTATTGGGGTTCAGCATTTATCTTCTACAGCCATGAGGGAGGAATTAGTACAACTTTTTCTTTGAGGAAACATGAACTGCTATCATCTTCTCCCTGTTCACATCAGCCTTGCTGAGTAAAAGTAGACTGGACTACTTCAGAGATGGTCTTTATATAGTCTGTGGGATTATTATCAGAGGAGGTCATCAAACCAGACATAACAATGGGCTTAGAAATGAGGTTGAGAGATTTTTATAACCAACAACATTTATATAGTAAACTGGCTGAAGAGTTTTATGCATTAAGTTATAAGACTATATTGCAGTGAATAAATCATTAAACTATGGATTTAGAAAATGTATTTTCCTTGAAAATTATCCTTGAAGATGGTTGATACTGACAACTTCTGGTGGCTTATGACTGACGAAAATGACCCAACGGCAACATAATTGGAAGACCATTGGATAGGAAACCCAGTATTTATATGACACTACAGGTAGATACACCAATCAAAATGTCAAGCAAAATCTGAAATTCTGCCTAGGTCTTCATAGTGACAAAATAATCTATAGAAAAGGATAAAATTTCACTTAAAATTATTGATATTATGAAGATGTAAAAAAGTTCATACTGTTTGTTTCATTTGGCTTAAAAACATGAATTCAAGTGATTTTGTGACTATGAATATAGCCCAAATACATCCACAGTAGCAAGTAGATCCAATTTTTAATATACAAATTTTGAAAGAAGAAATCCAAATGGCCGGTAAATACATGAAAAAATGATCAGCAATTTTGGCTATTAGAGAAGTGCAAGTCAAAACAGCACTGAGATTCCATCTTATTTTGTTAAAAATAGCCAATTTCAAGCACTCACAACACTGAGTTTATTCCTCACTTTAGACAGAATGGCTACCACCAAGGACTCACAAAACAAAAAGGGTGATGAAGATTTATCATAAAAGAAACATTTCTACACCTTAGTGGGAATGTAGCCGAAGTACTATCACTGTGGAAACCAGTAGGGAAATTCCTCAAAAAACTAATAATTGAAATTCTATTTGATTCAGTTTTGCTTCTCCTGAGTATCTTCCCCAAAGAGGTAAAAATCACCACATTAAAATGACACATGTGTGCTTGTGCTTATAGCCATGTCATTCACAACAGTCAAATTACAGAAACAGCCTATATGATCATGAGCAGATGAGTGGGTAAAGAAAATGTAGTATATATACCCAGAGAGATATTACTCAGCCATAGAAAGATAAATTTTAGTACTTTTTGGAAAATGGATAGCTCTCAAGACTATAATGTTCAGTGAAATGAATCAGAAAGAGAGGATTATACATCTTATAGTTTCTCTTATATGAGAAATACAAACTGCAAACAATTTAAAGAGGAAAAAAAAAGGAGTCATACTAGAAACAGGAAGTAGACATTTGGTGATAGGAAGGGAATTTGGGGAAATGGGGAGAGAGTAGGTTATGGAAGTAAAGGGGATAAAAACTGAACAAGATAGTATTAATATATATACTCCCCAAATGAATATAATTAATATATATCAAAAATGTATAGTAATAAAATTCCAAAAAGTAAAAGAAGATATTGTCTAGGCTCAAACACTGGAAGTTATATTGCTTTTAAAGCAAGGAAGGCTTTTACATAGACTCTGACCTTCAAAAATGTTGCACTTTTGATATACAAGAATATCATGGACCAAAATTTATAATGTGTGATGCTTACTCTAGGATGCAATTTAATTTGATTTTTCATACATACTATCATTCTGTGATCTACACTTACAATATGCCAATACACTTAGAATAACTTTTCAGTGTTTTCCATATTTAGGTCCTGCTTCTTTCTTGCAATATGGAGACTGTTAAACAGAGCTGTATCTTAATGACTGATTCTTGGTAATATTTCCATTTTTATATTTGATTTTTATGTCACCTGTATTATTTGCTGAGACTGACTCTCAAACATGGAGATATAAGTTAGTTGATTTAATGTCAGGTGGGGACATAGAGATTTCTAATGGGTTCTTGAACTCAGAGGCATGGAGGGTAGTATGGAAGTTAGCAGAAGCTAAGGAAAGGTAAATGGAGAGATGTTGGTCAAAGGATACAAAATATCAGAGAAAATGAATGAGTTTAAGAGACCTACTGTACTTCATGATAACTAGAGTTAATGTATTATAGGTTTTTTTTAAGATCATGAAAAAAGATAAAGATGTCCAGTTTTGTGACTCTGAATCAATGTAGAACTGAAAATAGTAGCCAGAGAAATTAGGCAAGAGAAAGAAATTAGTTCATCCAAATTGAAGAGGAAGATGTGAGATTGTCCCTGTTTGCAGATAAATGATTATACACAGTATTTCTATTCCTCTCTCCTTCCTTCCCCTGCTCTCTCTTTCTCTCTCATATATATGAAAAAATTCAGTAAATTTGTAACATATAACTTCAACATATGAAAATATAAAAACCAGGAGCATTTCTCTGTAACAGTGAACTACCCACTAAGGAAGTTAAAAAAACAATCCAACTTACAACTGGCATAAAATAATAAAATATTTGGGAGGAAAATTAATCAAACATATGAAATACCTGCATGCTGAGAAGTATAAAATATTAATGAAAAATAGAAGACTACACAAACAAATAAAAGCATCTCATGTTCATAGATTGAAACTGTTAATATTGATAAAATATCTATATTTTCATAGAAATAGAAAAATTTAAATTCATATAAAACAAAGGTGATCTGAATGCCAAAGAAATCTTGAAGTAAAGAACAAAACTGGAGCTGGGTATGGCGGTGCATGCCTATAATCCCAGCACTTGAGAGTCTGAGCCAGTAGGGTTGTCTTGGTTACCTTTTTCTTGTTGCTGAGACAAAATATCCAACACCCAAAATTAAGGAAGGAAAGATTTATTTAGTTTACAGTTTGTGGAGGTTTCAGCCCATACTTGGCTGGTTCTAAGGCAGAGTGGCACATGGCAGAGGACAAGAGTTCATGGCGGCAGAGCACAGCAAAAACAACAAGAGCAAAAGGGAGGAAAGGTAGCCAGGAGCCTCTTTCTCTCTCTTACATATACAAGCTATCTGCCCTATGGTGGGCATAGCTCTCACACCCTTAATCCCAGCATTGGATCATGGATGGGTCATAAACTCTAAAAGCCACTCCATAAATGCATGAGGATTTTGGGGGACCTGCAGACATAAACCATAACAAGGATCATTGCGAGTTCAAGACTAGCCTGGGCTACAAAGTGAACACAAAGCCAGCCTGATCTGAACAGACAAAAAAAGAGAACAAACCTGGAAGCATCACATTACAGACTAAAACATGCTGCAAACTATTATAATTAAAACAGTGTGGCACTCACATAAAAGAGTAACATAGACCAGTGAAACAAAATAGCCTAGAAATAAATCCATGCACCTGTCAACTAATATTCAAAGGTGCTAAAGGTGCTAAGGATACACAACGCATGGGGAAATTACGGTTTTTTCAATAAAGAATGATGGGGCATCTAGATATCCACATGCATATGAATAAAATTATCTTGTAACTTATCTCACACTGTACGTAGAAACATAACAAATGAACTAAATAAACTAAAGGACAAGACCCAACACTCAAAAACTACTAGCAGAACACAAAGGGAACATCTCCATAACATTGATGTGGGCAATGAACTGTTGGCTGTGATCTCAAAACCAGAAGCAACAAAAGGGAAAATAGACAAGGTTTGTATCAAACACAAAAGCTTCTACAGTGCAAAGGAAATAATGAAGTGAAGACACCATCAAGAGAATGGGGAACATATCTGCTAACCGTACCTCTAACAAAGGTTTACATCTAAAGTATATAAAAGCTCAAACAACTCATAGGAAGAAATAACCTGGTTAAAAAAGGACAAAGGACCTGACTAGACATTTCTCAAGAGAAGATGTACAAATGGACAATAAGTATGTGAAAAAATGCCCAACTTCACTAATCACAAGGGAAGAAATTTCAACTGCAATTACATATCACTTTGCACCTCTGAAAGGACTACAAAGATGAAAGGTAAGCGTTGGTGACCATGTGGACAAAATGGGATACCTGAACACTATTGGTGGGAATATGAATTAGTACAGTTATTATGGGAAACAGAATGAATTTTCCAAAAAAAAAAGTACTTTGTGGTCTGGAAACCCCATTACTTGCATATATCCAAAGGAAATGAAATTAGTATGTTAGACAGACATCTGCACTACCATGTTCATTGAAGCATTATTCACCATAAGCAAGATAGGGGGTCAGACTAAGTCTCCACTAACACACTGATGGATAATGAAGATGTAGATGTATGAAGAATGGAATATTTGGCATTTCGAAAAGAAGAAGATCTATTATTTGTGAAAACATGGATGAAACTATAGGGTATTATATTAAGTGAAATGAGTCAGGCATTGGAAGACAATTCCTGCCTGGTTTCTCTTAGAAAGAGTGTAGTTAAAGGATACAAAACTTTGATTAAATTTGGGGAATAAGTTCAAAGTTGTAGTGTACCAGATGGTGACTATAGTTAATAGCAGTGCATTGTAGTTTTGCAAATTGATAAGACAATATATTTCAAATATTCATACTGCAAAAATGCTAAATGTATAAGGCAATGTTTGTATTATTCGCTATATTTAGTTGTTTCACAATGTATTAAAATCTCACTTAGTACACTATATTTTTATTAATTAAAAAGAAAAGAAATTTAAAAAATTGTAAGTCAGGAATCATTTGTAGTAGCAATTTTCAAACATGCTGGATTTGCAATTCCTCTGTCTGCTTAATGGTGCTTTTGATACTACACTCCTCTTTCAATTAAAATGGATTAAAGTCACAAGAATCTTTGGAAAATCTTGAGACTTCCTTTTGAGATAATATAGCTACTTTGGGATATCATTGATGTATTTATTTATTTTCTTACTAGATTCAAGTTCTGCTTACTGAAACAGACACATTATAAAATTCCAACATTATAAAAAATATATCACAGAAAATAGAAGGGCCCCATAATTTCCACTGAAATTGAATTTCATGTCTATCAAAAACTGTAAAGTGTTTAATCACCCCTTGAAAAGGATGTATCCCGTATTGCCTCATTTCACAAAGGTTCGCAGTCCTGAGGGACACAAATGACTTGCTCACCTAAAGCTGGTATGATGGCTAATTTTATGTTTCAAATTAACCAGAATGCAAAGTGTGCAAACATTTGACTAAACATGTCTGGGTGGGTCTGTGAGGGTGTTTCTGAAAAACATTAGCATTTGTACACACAGATTGGGTAAAACAGACTGCCCTCTCCAAGATGCATAGGCATCATCCCCTGGACTGAGGTCTTCAGTAGAAGACAGAGGCAGAGGAAGGAAGAATTCACTCTGCCTGATTGTTTGAGTTGAGACATTAACCTTCTGCTCTTGGACTAGTACCTATATTGTGAACACTCACCTGATGCCCAGGCCTTCCAGCCAGAGCTACACCACTGTCTTTCCTGGCATGTCTGGATCTCTAGCTTATAGATAGCAGACCATGACTTTTCTTAGTCTTCATCATCACATGATTCAATTCCTTATAAATATCTGTCTACACACACACACACACACACACACACACACACACACACACACACACACTTCTAGCAATATATGTGATTTATAGGGACATATATGTACTTATAGGGTGTCTTAGTTACTTTGTCTTTGCTGGGCCAAGATACCTGACACTCACAAGTTGAAGGAGGAAAGGTTTATTCTAGCTCACAGTTTGTAGAGGTTTCAGTCCGTAGTCAGCTAGACCCAAGGCAATGCGGCATGGCAGAGGAGAAACAGTTGATGACTTGGTGGTGCAAAGCAGGGAGGGATCAAGGGAAAAGGAGGGACATATACACCCCCTTCCGGGCCACGTTTTGACATCAGGCTTCACCTCCCAGTATCACACCCAGCTATAAACCCATCAGTACACGAATCCAGTGGTAAATATCACAGACCTGTGATCTATTCACCTCCCAGGCCCCACTTGTGAACACATGAAGCTTTGAGGGGACATCCGGGTACAAGCCATAACATAGGGACGTGTTGGATCTGTCTCTCTGGAGAACTATGACTAATACAGGTAGGGTAGGTAAGAGCCCTAAAACAGTTGTGAGTTCACCTTATGTCTTTGAAAATGCCTGGCACAGGTATGTAAGAAATGTGTTTGAAATGATGAATGAATATTTAATAGTTTAAGAAAATACTCCAATTTTGTCTTGCAATAGCAGGCAGAACCTGATAATAATTACAGATTTTCATTTTTCCATTGCTCTTTGCATATTGAAAAGCTCTCTCTACAAAAAGGAACAGTAAATAAAATCGTGCTTTAGGTGGTGATTTACTTATGATAACAGATTATAATTTCTGACAAGTCTTTTTATATGAATTCTTTGTATTTGTACTTATGTGACATGTTACTTGCAATAAGTGGGTAGGAAATTTAAAAAAATGATTAATTTAGTGTAATAACCACATCCTGAAACAGCCTTTAGGTACCCAAGGTTTATTGACCACATCTGCTAGATCTTTAGAACTAATAGCTTCAGTTAATCTAAGCAACATCTTGATTTGAGCATAAGGGATAGAGTAATACTTTGAAACCGTACTTTGCATACAGATCACCTAGAAATCTTGTTAAAATGCAGATATTCTGATTCATAGGTCTGGAATGAGCTCAGAGGCTGAATTTCCAAAAAGTTCTCTGGTGGTGATGAAGCTGCTAGTTTGGGGTTAACAGCGTGTAGGAAAAAGCTAGCTTCTAGAGAACTTTAGTATCTATCCCTGGTGTCTGATTTCCTTTTACCTCCGCCCTTCTTACTACTTTGCCATAAAACTTACAAGCTTATAGAGGGAAGCCACATTCTGCAGAATTTAAACAAAGTTAAGGAGTCTTACTATACTGAAACTGCCATTTTTTACTTCAAACTATGTGAATAATGCCTCAATCCTTTTAAATTTGTCTTTGCATATATAGATCCAAAGTCTTGTTTTATTTCATTTTATGATTATTTTGTGGATTAACAATAAAAATTTAGAACACTTTGAAAACATAGATAGCAAAGTCATTGTTTCAAAATATGATTCATTTAGGGCTGGGGATATAGCTCAGTGGAATAAGTGCCTGCCTAGCAAGCGCAGGGTCCTGAGTTTGATCCCCAGTACCGCTAAAAAAAAAAAAAAAAAAGATTCATTTAAAGACTCGGTTTAGAGATAAAAGGAGTAATTTGGTTGAAAATGGATATTATTAGGAGCATGAGTAGTATTGCTAGTTATCTCTGGGTACAAATTTACCATTTCAGCGAAATATTTGTACACACCCTGACACTTGTGGAGAGAAAAGATAAAAAGTATTTTCACCACAAGGTGGCAGTAAGATACATCTTATGAAGGAAATTTAAAATAAATTACACCTAGGTCTCTGAGGAAATGATTGTCAGAGCTTCTCCTAATGCAACGGTATGTAGAAATGCCTTGACAAAGGTACTTCCTTGTGGTATCCTTGAATCGCCACATTTTGTGTTATAAGGTGTATAAACCTGGCATTTATGGGTCCTCAGTAAGCATTTGTTGAAAGTAATTTTGGACTGAAAATTCCATAGCATAATAATATTTTTATTTGCTTTTGTTCCGCCTCACCAGCAATCAGGGTCCTAAGTTATATGTACACATTCCTAAAATGTGAACCTTAGAAATTCTGTAAACTCTTCAATGCCACAAGACATGATTCAATTGACATCTTGTACAAAGAATACATTTATTGAAAAATTTGAAAAGCTTACTGTCCCACTCTGGGGACACTACCTTATTCTTTTTAAATCCTGGAAATATGCCTCATGTCCTTTAGCCCCTTTATCTTCCTCAGGAAGGTAATGGTATTGTCTACTAAAAATGAGACTGTGCTGTGTGAGTGCCCTGTGAGCAAAGCATTGAAAGCTGAAGGTTCAGTTTGCTTAAAGCATGTTTAATAGAAAGGAAGACACATACCACAGAAGTCACCACGATATCTAGGTGAGTGAAGCTTTGTTTTCCTTTTGAAAAAAAAGATTGGCGGCATCGAGGATGTTAAGTAAGGGTGCTGTTAAGGACAAGCAGATGTGGATTAAATTATTCAAAATCTGGTCTAGTTTTAAAAATTACTTTCATGAGGCAAAGGTAAGTTCTACATACATCCAGAACTTGAAAACACCTCAGCATGCTGGCTCTAAGCAAAAATTCTTGGTAGCTACTTGGGGATGGAAAAAGGAAAAGTGTTCTGGCTGGAGTAATGGGTGAATTTTTTTTTTTTTTCTCGTTACTGTCATTGGGAAGATATCTGTTTGTCAAGCCATTCTTGGGTTGGAAATCATCCAGGATAATGTTGAGGCCAGAAAGCCTGGGAAGGACACCTGTGAAGGTATCCTCCATGCAAAGCAACAGACGCCGCTTCTGTTTGCTTCAGACTCTGTTGAATAGTTGGGCAGAGCTAGCTAAATTATATATGTCTGAATCTGGGTAAGATTTCCTTAAAATCAGTGTTAAGAAAGGAGGGAGGAATCTTTTTGGAATTTATGAATATCAAAGACTTTGGGTTTATGAAGTCTGTCATACTAGGGTGTTCTTTCAATTACTCTATGTGAGTCTCAAAACACTCTTTGAAATAGCTCAAACAACAATCTTAATCAGTGCTACATTAAGATGCTTATAGTGGTTTGCTGACAGAATTAATTAAAAATGAGAGAAAAACTTGACATTGATTTAGCAAACATTCCAGGCGGTATGTAGTATCATAATCAGAAGTGGTGCTGGAAGTTTATGCTGAGATAAACTTGAAACTACTGACAAAGATGGAGAGGTGTTAAGACTAGAATGCTATTTTGCAGAGATGTAGTGCTTAATAAAGCGATGAAGATAATAAAACTTAAACTGCATTTGCACATAAACCATCAAAATGGAGCTATAAGACTATCTGAGAGATCATACTTCTGAGTAAAATGATTGTAAACATTTAGTAGTTTACTATTGTTGCCGCATTCAGAAAGCTGTCTATTCTTGAACAAACAAAAATTAAAAAATCAAAAACCAAGCAAACCGTTAAATAGTGATAAAGTTTATTTCGCCAACATTACATTGGGTTGAAAAATAAATAGTACATCTTTTACTATGTTCACCCCTCTATGTAGCTAATGAGGATAAACTATTAATTCAAAAATAGGGTTAAAATGAAAATCATATAATAATGGTGTTATATACCTACAAGACCACTATCCTTACTGTACCTACATGGTACATCAACAAGTGTACTACACTGCATCCATGGCATTTAGCCTTTTGTCTACAAAGAACAATGACACGATTTGAATGGCAGCAGATTCTCTCTTATGTCTGTAATCATTCACATGGATGAGTTAGCATCGCATCCAGTAACTAAGGGGACTCACATCACGGCCAGGGACATAATGAGTCTGTAAAAAGACACAATATCACCTGGTTTTTCCTTTTAGAAAAACTCACTATATTCAGAAATGTTAAAAGATCAACTAAACACTCACATAGCATCTGCACAAAGCAGGACAGTGTATGACCTGGGTGAAACAATCACAGAAGTTTAAGTAAATTCAGAGATTGTTTCTAGACAGGGAAATAACAGTGATCATGGGAACATGGAACAGCAACCAACTCTTTTCCCAGCGATGATACGGTGAAAACACTAAGGTTAGGTATAGCTGCACCAGGTATAGGCTTAGTACATTTCAGTGTTCATTCAGATACAGCTTAATCACCTACAAAATTTAAAATTTCCTTTTTCCCTGTTGTTTCTTAGACCGCTTATGTGGGCCTTGGATTGGATAATCCAGACGTACTATCAGTGAGAATTGTTATTAACATTGGTTATAATGAGGGGGCTATCTTCCCCCTGTATAACCAGGGGATGGATATCTTTAGGTGGGAAGCAGATAACTGTTTATCCAGTACTACCACAGTCTGTAGATTAGGCAAGGGGGTGGGACATTTTATGCTGGTTTTAAGGATGAGCAGGTCCCAGGCCACCCTGGTACTGACTTGCTGTTGTTTTCCTGATGGCTACCTGAGAAATAGAAGGCCAGAGTGAGAGGACCCTGCATCACCAAATGGATGGAAAGTTTGGAGGGAGGTCTTTGAAATCTAGAGACAACAGGAGGATAAGCACATTTCCTGACTTGGATGAAAAGAAACAGCCTGCCATGACTGTTAGTTTCCTTGGGGGATTTGTGCCTCCTTCTTTATTTTGTTGGGAAAGAAGAAAAATACTTTATTCTTGGTAAGTCTATGGTAGTGACACTGACATGTAGATATAAATTAATTCCTCAATATAGAAATGTGATAAATAATAAATGCATAATGTTGAATAAGTGGTTTTTGATTTAAATAAAGTCAAACAATTCAGAAATTATCTTTGTTTCAAACTAAAATGAGTTTTACTTGGTTAGTAGTTAGTACTTTGTGTTTTCATTTTGTTCCTCATTAAGTAGTTTAAAACACATAAGAGTCCAGGGAAAGAAAATTCTTATTTAAATGAAATTTTGAAAGCAATCATTTCATTTATTCTATTTACTCAACTCAGTGAGTTTTAATTTTCATATAATGAAAAAAGCAACCATTTAATTCTGTAGCTTTTAAGATTATGCACACACACACACATACGTGTACACACACACATACGTGTACACACACACACACACACACACACACACACACACACATGATCATCTGCATTCCTGCCAAGATACAAATATAGAATTCTAAGAACTGATTTCCTATGCCCCTTTGTAACCATTTCTCCTTTCTGTCTCAGGCAAACACTGATCTGCTTTCTGTCAATAGAAAGTGGTTTTACCTATTTTAGAATTCTGTACAAAGAGACTATACAATATGTACTTTTTGTCTGGCTTCTTTTGCTCAGCATGATGCTTTTGAGAATCATGAATGACTTGCCCAGTAGTATGCTCTTTTCATTGCTGAATAGTATCCCATTTTCTGAATATTAATTGATAACACAATCAGTTTATTTATTCATTCATTCCCTGTGAGTTTGGATTATTTATGTTTTGGCTATTAACAATACATACAACCAAATGAAATAGTCAACAAATTTAAAGAAGACACAAACAAAAAGTTGACTGATTTAAAGAAAACAATGAAAGATATGAATGATTACTTTTTTAAAAAAACAATTCAAGATTAGAAAAGGAATTAAGCAGAAATCCTGGCTATGAAAAGTTCAATTGAAAGGGCAGCAGACATGACCAATCTGAAAAGAGACTGTCAGAATGTGAGGCAAAGGTTGGTGTGTTAGGTAATGTATCTGATGATACTGTTAAAAGAACAAGATGCCATGGAAAATGGATCCGACAGCTACTAGATGACTAAGCATAAGACAAAACAAAAACCTGAGAATTACAGCAGTTAAGGAAAGGATAGAAGATGATATCAAAGGTGTAAACATTTATTTACCAACATCATAACAGAGAAATTTGTGAATCTAGTGGAAGAATCCATTATTCAGGTAAATGAAGCACATAGAAGCCCACAAAGCCATGACCAGAAAAGAATGTGATGCATCATAGTCAAAACCTCAGAAATTTAACACAATGAGAAAATGCTGCAGACTATTAGAGAAAAACATAAACTTAGAAAAGCAAGTCTATTATCATATCAGCCTGTGTTTATTAGAGGAACAGATTTAATGTAAGACATACGAATATGTAAGAATTTACAAGATTGGAGTATAATGGCGATCCTTACGTGGAACAGTGCAAGAGGTCTGTCTGTGTGCTGAGATAAAAAAGATCCAGTCAAAGTCCTGTTGCTCAGTGTAGTTTCCTGTAGAAGACCATATTAGAAGGCTGGAGACTGTGTTGGAACGCAGGAGACAATGTCCAGGGTGAAGGTGAAGACTGTAGCTCCTCTGAAGAAACAGAAACAAGCTTTCCTTTTGTTTTCCTTTTAAAATGTTTTTGCAACAATCTCCCTAGGGTGAGTTTTCTATACCCAGAACTATGCTGATCCAATTTATTTATTTATTTATTTATTTATTTATATTTTAAAGAAAATAAAAAAGAACAATAGCAAAATGCCAACAACATAGACAAAAATAAAACAAAGCAAAAGCAATAAGAATGATATAGAGCTTCAGAACGAAACGATAGGGATTCACAGTGGTTGTCATATTACATACTATTATCTTCATCGAAGTTGGTCGGATTACCAGATGTAAGAATGCAAGATTAATGAAACCATTGAAGAGGATAAAAAGTAAAAACAAAAAATTTACAAATAATACCAAGTTTCACCAAACAAGATCTAGGAATTCAACAATAGTTGTTACGTTGCATATTGTTGTCTTCAAATTGGTTGTTTAGATGATCAGATATAAGCATGCAAAACTGATCAGAAATGAAGTGTTAACTGTTCCTTTCAAGAAACCATTAGAATTAGTGTACAGTTATCCCGGCTATCCTGCTGTACACACACACACACACACACACACACTTCCCTTCCTTCCTTCTTTCCTTTCCTCCTTTCCCGCATCCCACTCATTTCTTCTTTTGAGCAATTTCTTTCCCTTTCCCAACATCTATTGTACATTTTGGGCCCCACTCACTCTTCCATGTTTTTACGCTAGGGAGACAACACGTTGTCTACACATGTGGGTGTGATTCATGTCACTTATGAGTATGGTCTCTATTTGCATCTAGTTACCTATAAAAGCCTTGAGTTTATCTTTTTTATAGCTGCGTAATACTGTAAATCCACAGATTGGGAAAAATTTTAGCTGATCCGATTTAGTTGGATGTTTCTTATTCAAGTTGACACAAACTGTTAACTTTTATAATCAGAGTATCAGTTCCCTTAATACAAACTAAAAGCCAGAATACCTTGTGGCAATTTTTTCAAGCCAGAAAGGGGCATAATTGCCAATCAAGAGTAGTACATTCTTCAAAATTGATGAAGAAATAAAAATTTTCATTGACAAAAAGAATTTAAAGAAATTTATAACAACTCATGGCAGAAAATTCCCAAGGGAGTTTTAGACAGAGATCTAGAGGCCATAATAACCAAAGAGCCCAAAGGAAAGAATATATCTAATTGGGAAATTAATTCAACAAAAGTAAAATCTAAAAGAATCAGCACTAGAAAAATAATGAGATGGTAGGACAAAATAAGTACTTTTCATTAATGACGCTCAACGTAAACACTCTTTAACTTTCCAGTCAAAAGACACAGGATGGCAGTTTGGATTCAAAACCCAAACCTGGCTTAATACTGTCTTCAAGAAGCACACTTTACACAAGAAGTACATAGACTGAAAATCAAAGGAAGAAAAATGATACAGGATGCAACAGGAGCCCCAAAGCGAGCAGAGGTTGCTATCCCAGTTTCAGAACTGAAGCCAAAATCAACCAGAAGAAACAGAACAGCTCATTAAATATTGTGATAGGGAACAGTTCAACCGGAAGAGATAAAAATTCCAAGTATGTGTTGAATGTTGGCACACCCTATTGCATAAAATAAAAACTATCAATATGAAAGGACAGATAATGATACAGAAGTGAGGTTCCTATACCCCACTCTCACAATTAGATTGCTTAACCAGGTAAAAAAAAAATCAACAAAGAAATACCACATTTGAACTACACCCTTGAACAAATGGACTTAACACATATCTCCAGAATGTTTCATTAGAGAAACACAATACACATTTTTCTTAGCAGCTAATGGAACTTTCTCCAAGAATAAACCATTTTTGAGGCCACAAAACATGCTTAAATAAACACAAAAGAATCAAAATATTCTCTTGCATCTTATCAGATCACAGTGGAATGAAATCAGAAATCAATAGCAAAAGAAACCACAAAACCTATGCAAATATATGGAGGTTAAATAATGTACCCTATGGATCCCAGAAGAAATTAGAAAATTTCTGGAGTCAAGTGACAATGAAAAGTGTTTCTAAGAGGGAAGCTTATAAAGCGAATACCGTCATTATAAAAATAGAGCAAGCCAAAATTAATAACCTAATGATGCATCCTTAAGATTCTGAAAAACAGAAATCCAAATCCAAAACTTGTAGAAGGAAAGATATGATAAAAATCAGAGCAGAAATTAATAAAATTAATAAAATTAAGACAATACAATACAAAGGGACAAAAAGTTTGCTCTTTGTAAGAATAAGCAAGATTGATAAGTCCCTAGCCAAACTTACCATAAAAAAGACTCATATAAGACACTATTTTGAAAACTCAT
The DNA here is from genome assembly GCA_004027595.1 of Dinomys branickii. NCBI lineage: Eukaryota > Metazoa > Chordata > Mammalia > Rodentia > Dinomyidae > Dinomys > Dinomys branickii. The sequence continues at coordinate 48,665 of PVLD010011796.1, forward strand.
ATTCCAATAATTTGGAGAATCTAGAGGGAATGGGTAAATTAGACACACATGAATTAATAAAATTGATCCAAGAAGATATGAAATCACGATTAAAGCAATAACAGGCAATGAAATAATGGTAATAAAAAAAAAGCCCTACCAAGTAAGAAAAGCCCAGGTCTAGATCAATAGATCTCACTTCACTCTTCAGTTTTACCAGAACTTTAAAGAAGAACAAATGTCAATATGCCTTAAAAATCTTCCATAAAACCTAAGGGAAAAGGGACACTACCAAACTCATGTTTTGAAAATTGCCTTACCCTAATGCCAAAAGACACAACCAAAACAAAACAAAACTAAGCTGAACAAAACTACAGGCCAATTTCTTCAATGAAATTAAAATCCTCAACAGCATACCGCATTTAATCATTAAAAAGATTATACACCATGATTAAATCAGCTTCAATCGGATAAACAGAAGTAAGGAAAAAAGTCACATGATTCTCTCAATAAGAAAAAGCCTTTGACAAAATCCAACACCTGTTCATGGTAAAAACCCTGATGAAGATAGATATTGAAGGACTGTGATTGCTAATTGTGATGTATCAACTTGACTCAACTAAGAACCACCTAGTACATTAGTACAGCTCAGAATATGTCTGGGGATTATTTGATTGATGTGCAGACTGTAAACTGAAGAGTGAAGACCCAACTACGGATGTGGGGTGGCACCAGCCGATAGACTTGTAGCCCGGATGGAATGAAAAGGAAGAGAAGAAAATCTTTTCCTTTTCTTTGGAGGAGCTCTGGTCTTTGCCATTGTCTTTAGATGTTGGTTCTCCAGTTCCTTCAAACTTCCAGTGAGAGTTCTCCAGGCTCCCAATACAGTACCCTGCACTTTCTGCCATAGACTCTCATCTGTGAGTCTGCAGCGAGCTCCAACTCTTTGACCTTGGACTGGATTCTTTAGCTCATCAGTATGCAGATGGCTATTTTAGATTCTTCTTTCTGATCCCACAGATGGCCATTCTAGGTTCTTCTTTCTGATCTCATAGATGGCCATTTTAGATTCTTGTCTCTGATCCCATATATGGCCATTGGGGATTCTTGTCTGATCTCACAGATGGTCACTGGGGACCATACCAATTCTGATCTTGTAAATCTACATCATAAGTCCCTTATATTGTCACACATATATTTTATATTAAATCTCTTCCCCTTGTGAGTCCTAATTAATATAAGGACTGCATATCAAACTAATAAAAACCATTTATGGCAAACACATTGACAACACTATACTCAATGAGGAAAAACTGAAAGCATTTCTGAAACAGGAACAAAACAAGACTTCCCACTGTCTCCTGTTCAATATTACTTGAAACTTTAGCAAAGCAACTGAGAAGGAAAGGGAAATAAAAGGGACATTAATAGGAAAGGAAGAAGGCAAACTCTTCTTACTTACAGATGATATGATCCTTTATAGAAAACCTCAAAACTCCACCAGATGACTCTTAAACATATTCAGCAAAGTGGCAGTATACCAAATCAACACACAAAGGTCAGTACTATTCCTACACAGCAGCAATGAACAAACTGAATAACAAATCAGGAAGCCAATCTTAGTTCTGAGTTTAAAACTAAAACTAAACACCTAGTCATTGACCTAACTAAGGAAGTGAATGTCCTCTAAGATGAAAACTATAGTGCTCAAAAAAGAAAAAGAAATCAAAGAGGACATTAAAAATGGAAGAAGAACTCAAAAGATTAGATCCCCCCCCAAAAGACCTAATAAAAACAGGCAATTGAAATGAATAGACCCTTCCCAAAAGTAGTTCAAATGGCCAATAAGTACATGAAAAAGTTTTCAGCATGTTTGGCCATTAGAGAAATATATATTTAGAAAAATCCCTGAATAGGTCAATGTATGTAATATGTCTTCAGATACACAGTACATCCTACAAAGAATGGAAACATGTACTATACACATGTACTAATAAACAATGGAAAAAATAAGGCTATGGTGAAATAAATTATATGAAAAAAAGGTAATATATACTTAAGGCTCTAAAAACAAAACCAGAACAAAACCAACAAACCCTCTGAGATTATATTTTATTGCACTAAGAATTAATAGCATGAAAGTCTTAATAAATAACCACTATGGAAGTCAGTATGAAGATTTCTCAAAAAAGTAAAAATCCCATTTGACAGCTATATTTCTCCTGAGTATCTTCCTAAAAGAGTTAAATTAACCATATTACAATGCTACATGCATGCCCATGTTTATAACATCAAAATTCACAATACTCACATTGTGGAAATGCCCAAATGTCTATCAACAGACAAACATAAAAATATACAGACACAATAGATAATTACTCAGCCCTAAAAATAATAAATTTAAGTCATTTGTAGGAAAAGAGATCATGATGCATAGTAAAATAAATCAGATGCAGAAGGCTAAATATTGCAAGGTTTCTGACACAGCAATATTTACCCTTCTGCACCTAATTTATTGTGCTATGCTTTGTGATCTCTTAGATGGAAAACCCAAAGTTTATTTACAGAGTAAAATAAAAGAGAGACATTAGGAAACAGGGGGACAGATTTTGTGCATATGGGAAGGGGATTTGGTGCAGAGGGCAGGAGGTCAGTTTCTCTTTGCTGAGTCACTACACCTGACACCCACAGTTTAAAGAAGGACAAATTCGTTTTGACTCATATTTCATTCCAGGCTCAGGCAGCTCACAAGAAGAAACAGCACAGCAGAGGGCATGATGGCGTAGAGGCTGCTCACTTCATGGTGGTGAGGAAGCGGAGAGTGAAAGGAGGAACCAGGGAGGTGAGACACACCCTCCTAGGCCTTATCCCTAATAATCCACCTCTTCCAACAAGGCCTCATGTCCGAACAGCACATACAGCTAGAAACTTGCCAGCAGACTAATCCATCCATGAGTACAGCACCCCAGGCTCAAATTACCATCCCAAAGCCCCACCTACGCTGGCAGTGAGGAGTGAGGGGACATCAAGATACAAACCATAATGAGAAGGATATGGAGGTAAAGGAGACAAAAATGAGTAAGAGACCTGTATGGATATGTACTAATCCACCAAGATCATTAAAATTATTATGTATCACAAACACATGCTAAAATGAAAAGGACTCAAGATAGGGAATACAGACAGTGCAATGGTGCACACCTGCAATCCCAGCTACTTAGGAGGCCGAGGGGGAGAATCATAAGCTTAAGGCCAACCCTGGGCAACTCAGTGCAGACTCCAGCTCAAAATAAAATGAAAAGGGGTTGGCATGTTTGGATGTAGCCTAGTGGCAGAGTGCTGGCCCCTCGTTCATGAGGCCTGAGTCCGAACCTCACTACTGCACTACTATTAATTACTACTACTAGTAGTCCTAGTACTGCTACTAAAGCCACTGTGGACATTTGTGTGTAGGTCCCCGTGTGGTTGTATTTAAAATTCTTAGATAAATACCTAGGAGTGGAACTCCCCAGACTTCTGCTGAATATGTCTGATTTTGTTTTAAACATTCAGGCGATATTTTTGTTTTATGGGGAAACCTTTGTAATTTGTCTACTTTTCATTGTGCTCACAGTTTTGTAATCAAGCAACTTCTGCTTTGAAGTGAAGGTCCCAATGTGGTTACTGTGTTTATTGCCACTCATGCTGGCATATAAATTTATAAATGAGATTCAGATGAGAGAAAATTTGCCTTCCCCCAAACCCTGTGTCTAGATGATGTGTCTCTCATGAGGCTGCTGGAAGGATTACAATGAGCTGAGATATAGAAAATGCTTGGCATGGTGCCTGCACATAGATCCTATCTAATGAATGTCAGTTACAACTACCATCTTAGTTTATTAATCAATAAAGATGAGGAAGATGTCACCTAGAAGCTGTAGAAATTATCTGCCTATGACCTTTTCGTTATCCTATAGCTATCTTTACTGGAAAACATATAGTGACTTATTTATCTATACTATTGGCTAGTTATGAATTTTCCTTTACACTAAATACATGAAAGAAAGTTCAGTGGATAAAAATCCAGAAAAAGTCAGACTCTTATAACATTCCAAACTGCAAAATGAGAAAATAAAATAAGACAAAATCACAAGGTGGAAAATTAGAATCATTTAAGGCTGCATGTACTTTTCTAAAGATTCTCTGGAAGTGACATTCCCCAAATTTCCACAGTAGGATAATTTTGGTTACAAACTCTGACCACTTTTAACTTTGCTGGGTCATCTTTGGAGCTTAATTCTTTACTCTGATGAAAGAATCACACCAACAGCTTATAGTGAAGTTCACTCGTCTTTCTGTAAAATGCGCTCATAGTTACAGTCTCTTAATCTGTGGGTGGCATTGTTAAATCCAGAAATAAAGCAAAAGTTTTCAGATTTATAAAGAAATTGCATTTAAAAACAAAGGGAAGTATTTGTTTGGTAGGTGCTTTACTCAGAACTACAAATTGCTCAGCTTTGTTCTGTGGCAAGCTTTGTGAGACCCTGTTGCAGATCTATAAACTCAAAATATCCAAGGTGCTGTGGGCAAGCTCCATTTCCAGGCAAGAGTTAGCAGGATGCCACATTTTCAGCATCGCTGAGGACTTTCTGTGTAATTAGCTTTTGTTTTTGAGGAGAAATCAACTTGGCATTAAGCTGACTTGGTAGTGATAGGTATAGTGATTCTGTCCAAAAAGCAATTGAATTAAGATTGAAAGAACTGCCGTGGTTAACAGCCTCATTAACCAAGTGCTGTTTGAGAAAAGGCTTATTTCTATAGTGAACCCTACTGAAGATTGCCAGTTGGTAAAGTGCTCACACTCTCTATCAGTATTCTTGAGCTACAGAATTTGACCAATGGTTGGAAAATTAAAGAGTAGAAGGAACTTAGCAGCCAACAGCCAGGAACTGGAGTGAGACATTCACAGAGGCTCAAGCAAGAGAAATGTTGCCTTCTCGTGACTTATGATTCTGGATCTGAAATAAGTGAGACATGATAGATCTTGAACAAGTGGGAAAGAATGTGAAGCAAGAGTGTGTGAGGTGGTATACAACCTTTCTAGACTCTGATGGGTGGTTTTAGTGCTACTTGGGCACCACTGGTTATGTACACATTTGGCTATCTGAGGACTTTAGTGCTCTGTGCTTACCAATGTAAAACTCATGCATTTCCCTTTGGGCCCATTTTAAAACCAATACTACAAAATACAGAGAAAGGCAGAAAAAAATTAAGATTTTATAGGCCTTGAAAATCCCACTGGATTCTACTAATGTGCTTCATGTTATTTCATTCACATCTTTGAATATCAGCAACACAATTCATCTTACTCAGCGGGCATCCTAACAAAACTGTCCACACAGCCTGACGTGCGTGTTCTTTAGATTAGTGCTTTGTGTCCTGGTTTCCATATCCCCGGAGTAGCATGTAGGGACATGTCAGAGGCTGCAGTGGAAGTCGGAGCACATTTTCCTCAGGGCTGTGGTGAAGGGCACAGTGGATACTACAAGAAGAAGACAGGTCCTTGCAACTCTGTGAGCACACTTCCTCACAGTGTGGTTTCGTTGCTCCTCCTGTCTGGCGGAATGTATTTTCTTCTCCTTACATTATGTTCAGGCCCCGCTGCTGCCTTTGACCAACAGTCTGCAGCAGAGTGACTTTTCTGATTTCTGAGTTTCTCTTCAGGTCTTCATAGTGTTTATTCTTGGAGTCAGTATTGTATTACCAGGAAGCCTGGATGAGTCTCCTTGAAGGTAAAAGACCAAGGGGAGACTAACATGCAGATGACATCCAGCATCCAATAAAGACGGATAAGCAATGCCATCCTGACCCATGCAGATCCAGCTGGGCCCCCAGAAGTCTGAAACCTGCAACTTCCTGAATGATCCCAGCTAGCTTCGCCCAAAGGACTGACCCATAAACTCATGAGCAAATAAAAGGATTATCACTAAATTTTGGTGTGGTTTGTTGCACAGTAATAGATAATGTGGACGCGGTGTGGAGTAGAAGGCAGTATTTCCTTGAATTTGTTTCTTTTCTTTGGTACTGGGGATTGAATTTAAGGTCTTTGCATTGAACTATATCCCGTCTCCCCTTTCTTATTTAGAGGCAGAGTCTCATTGAGTGGTTAGTTACTCCTGTGGGGCTCTAACTTGTAACTGCTGCCTGGGTGCTTCATTTTTAAAGTAGAAGGAGATGTTTTGAAGAAACGGTGACGAGATCTCTTAGCTCTTCCTTGGAGTAGCAACTCTATTGTTTACCTGTTGGGGGCGCTGGACTGGAAGTTTAAACAACTATGGGACAAAAGCACTTCAGTTGTAGCCCCAAACCAGTAACCTTGAAACTTGGCTGTCTTGCTTCTCATCCCCCTCAGGATGAAGGCAGCTTGGGCTTTTCTAGTTTTCAATCTTAAGCTTCCTACAATTCTTAGAGTTTCTCTACCTTTTAGTCTTTGCTAGTAAACATTAGATGAAAAATTACCTTCCAGACTATAAAGCTGTTCCCCTCCATTCACTGAAGTACAGATGATAGGAAAATGCTATAACTATTGCTAATTAATTTAAGGATAAAATAACAATTCAAATTATTTCAGTGCAAGGGAAAACCAGTGGTGTATTTATCCTTTTACTAATCCATACATTTATATGTCTGTTGCTGGAATCTCCTGGATTTTTATTCTTCTAGGTGCCTACACCAAAATGTTATCAGGTAGCCTCCTTCTAAAAGTGGCTTGCCAAATAAACTACTAGGTTTTGGGTTGTTTCTCTCACCTTTGAAAGTTGGATTCCACGATCTTCTTGTCCTGAAGAACAAAGAACTGGACAAAACAAATACAAAGCGATAACAAAGTTTATTTGAAAAAGTAGAAGTGAAGAATGAGGGAGAAACTGGCTCTGCAGAGTGACCTTGGGCCAGTAAAAGGAAAAAGCAAGGCAGGCTACTGTGAGGAAAGTCAAAACAGTGGCTTCTTATGGAGTCTGAGTCATTATATGTTGTCCCGATCTGGAGGGAGCCGTAGAGAACTTTTACACATGAGTCCTGAGAGGTGGTGCTAGGATCCTACACCTTAGGCTGAGGTCAGGTCTAGGTCATCCTGTTGAAAACCTGCCCCAGATCTTCTGAGAAGGCCATGTGCAGAGCTTTGGTAACTTTTCTGCACATATGTCTGGGATCTTATAATTAACAGGTCATATCTACTTCCCTAGCCAGCTTTGCCACACCCTAATCTCCTACCTCACATCTGTCCATGCAGTCATCTGCTTTAACCTCCTTATTGGTGAAGAAAGGATCCAGACTCTATAGTTTTGATGGCTGCCCACACAACACTCAACATTGAACAGATACTGTCAACAGATCTTGGAATCAAGGCAGTATCATGAAGAAGCCTGGATTAACCTCACTGAAGATGAAAGAACAAAGACATTGAGGCCCAGATGAAAGCCAGCAACAGCATCGGACAAGCAAATATGTGGAAAAGTACATAACGTGCAACACAGGAAGCCTGTGGATTGCACTCTGGAGCATAATGAACAACTAGCAGCTGTGCAAGGTATGCTTTGTAGTAACCAGAGTGTCATAGTCTCCAGCTTGCTCAAGAGTATGTGGTGGGCTTGTTGGAGCACATCCACCAACTGACAGAGGACTGACACTGTCTACTTAAGGATAAGTGGGAGTCGTACCTGGTCTGTTTGATAAAGAGGGTTTGCCCAGGTGATCTTGTTTGCAGGAGTAGGTTGGGAAGAGAAACTTGTGGTTAGGCCACTTGGGTCTTTCCTGCTTCACCAGACAACAAGGCAGCATTTCATATTGGTCCTTAATTTTAACCCTTATGCCACACCATCCAACAAGGTTTTAATAGGCGCTAGTATGTGCTAGGCAATGTGCGAGAAGCTGAGCATGGTGAAGAGAAATGCTCAATCACCTGTGCATTAGAAAGACGTAATGCAAAGTCCACAGCATGAAGAGCCAGACATTTAGTAAGCGTAATAAGTGTAGCGGAAGTGTAAATACAGGACCCAAGGAAACAATCTTATCTAGGTAAAATGATAGTTTCTCAGCACGCTACTTGTTTTGCTTGCTCTTGCTCTCCCTCTCTTCCAATCATATTGGAAGCTCTCCTGGAATATACTTCATACAGTCATCCCTCTGTGTCTGTGAGTTTCACATCTATAACCCAACCATGGGTAGAAAATATTCAGAAAGTCTTGTAAGTGGACTGAACATGCACAGACCTTTCCTCTTGTCATCATTCCCTAAGTAATATATTATAACAAGTATTTATATAGCACTCACATTGTAGCATCTCTATATGTAACATAGAGATGATTCCAAGTATACAGAAGAATGTGCATAGATTATATATAAAATGTGGTTCCATTTTATATGAGTCTTGAGCATCCCCGGATTTTGGGATCTGTGGGAGATCCCGGTACCATTCCCTTGCAGATGCTGAAGGGTGACTAATGTTTTTGCCAAGGTTGTATTGCATGCCTTTCTTATATGAGATTCTGGTTTGGGAATTTGAAAATTGATTGCTTGACATGAATCATTATTTAGCTGATGAGGATTCAGGGAAAGAGCATGAAGCACATGGCTTCTCAAAAAGTCAACAAAATAATTCCAGTTGTACTTTAATTCTTCCATTTGCTCCGTTTCTTTTTCTTCCTTCTCCTTGACTTCCAGATAAAGATGGGGTAGGTTTTGGATAGGCGTTTAGGCTTCTGTCCCACTCTCACATCTAACCTATCACTGTGTTTCACCTTATCTGACTCCAAAATAGTCATAGAGTCGTTCCATTTCTCCTAGTTACCAAAGCAGCTATCTCAGTTGAAGCAAATGAAGCCTTGCACCTTGGAGGGCTCTGGATTTCACAATCAATTTTAAAGTGCACATGGGTGCCAGTGTTAACTTGCTCTGGTGATCAGCTCTAGCACAACATGATCGATCCTTAGCCCTAAATATTAAGCACATGATTAGCACCATTCTGTTCCCAGGGAATTACTTCTTCACAAATCTTAATCCACATTCTTTAAGCCAACGATGATCTTTTATAAAGCTCTCTCTGTTTGTGCGTTATGATTGCACCAATGTTGGAGATTTAATATAGTCAAGCAGTTGTCCAAACAATGCTTCAGTCTGATTTTAGAATATTACGCTCATGCTGAAAAGAATTTCTTTGTTCCTAGTAATCATTCTCCATTCTCTCTTCCCTTTGTCACACCCTCCCAGTGGCAGAGGCAACCTGTGTTGTCATTTTTTTTTCTTTGTAGATTTTCCTGTTCTGGATGTTTCATATAAATTCAATAATACAATATGTGATCTCTTGAGACTGCCTTCTTTTCTTAATTGCAGTAGGTTTTGAACAATGCTGTATTGCTCTCCAGTATGGCAAAATAGCTGAGTATGCTTTTTTTTCCCTATGAGATAGGAAATCTTTCAAATATAGCAAAAGTTCTTCATGGTACTTTCAGCATCTCAGCACCTGACTCCAACCGGGCATTAAGTTTTTGAATAAATGAATGAATGAGTTACAGAAATATAAAAGGAATATAGTAAAAGACAATACTGGATGATGGATGCCGTCTAGTGATTTCTTTCTTTCTTTCTTTCTTCTTCTCTTTCTTGCTTTCTTTCTTCTTAAGAGTAGGAAGAATTTATTGAGAGAAAGAAAAGCCAAGAAAGTGGGTTGCTCCCATATGGTGACTTTAGGTGTAAGCTGTGGGACAGTGAGGTAACTATATCTTTTTGAGAAGCTGATTTAATACATGTATAAATTTATATAATCTAAAGGCCAGGGACGTAGCTCAGTAGCACAGTGCCTGCTTGGCAAGTACAAGGTCCTGAGTTCGATTCCTGGTACAAAAAATTATATAATTTGTTTAAATCTGATTCCGTCAGCTACAAAGTGCATGTTTGCCTCTCAGAGTTGGAAAATGAAAACGTTTGTGTGTCTAACCTGCCTTCTCCAGACCTTAACCCTGGAAATTGTACTTTTAGTTTCACACGTGAAAGATGATCACATGTAAGCTGCTATGCTCAAAATCACATCACATTTGAATTGGTTTCATGTTGAGCCATGTTTCAGTTTTCATTTGTATCACTATTCCCAGATACTTGATTCTCTTTTTCTCCCCGATGCATCTTCTTTGCCATGTGGCCTTCCTCTAGTTTCCTACCTGCTGTCTTTATTTTTAGATTAGATTACTTTCTTTTCCTCAAAGCCACTAGCTTCCTATTTTAATCGGAATGGTTGCATAAGCCATGGCTTGGTGCTTCTGTGTTATAATTTCCTGGAGTTGTACATTTTCTCACTTTCTTCTTGCTTCCAGTAAAAGCAAAAGGGTATACTGACAACAAATTCCCACGGAAAATAAACTTTCAGCTAAAATGCAATAAATTCTGCAGGATGTAAGTTGCTTTATGTGCAGGGTTTATAAACTAGACCTTAGAGTATGACTGTAGCTTATAATTAACATTTTATCATATAATAAGCTCTATAAATATGGACAACGTTTTACAGCTTATATAGTTATGGACTAAGCAAGTCTTGTGTCTCTAATTCTAATCTTTATGATTTTATAATCAGAAGAAAAGGATAAGCAAATACTTGACAAAATTCATGCTATAATCAAAGCCATAACAGAGGGAACTGAGACCTTAACAAACGCTGTTTTCTATGGAGATGTGAGTAGATAGTGTAGGTGATAACATGATATTTATATTTATTAAGTATATGAAAATATTTGAGGCTGAAAATCTGGCTTTTGAGATGATGCAAATAAAATGAGATACAAATCTGAGAAAATACAGCATAATTTAGGTCACTTTCACACTCTTAGAGGTAAAGTATGAATGATTAAATGTTCCTCAAATGAACAAATTTCTCTTGTTTTATTTTGGGAAAGAGTATTGAGTGGTACAGAACATAATTTATGAACCCCCCTCATACATAGAGCTATATGTATAAAAGCTTGATTGGCACCGAGACCAGGCTGACATAAGGATCAGCAATTGTGCCGCTACTGACTGTGCTCCATTATGTGATGATTAAATCTTTCTGTTTATCTGGCTTGCTGTAATATTTTCATCCTAAGCAAAAATGAGAACTATAAATTATGCTTAGGCAAGAGTAAGTTTCCAGTGAAATAGTTAGGACAACTTACAATATAGAGTGCAGAGGAAGTTGGAAGAGGAAGTGCTTTCTACATTGGTGGTTTGCTCATCTGCTTCCCATAACAAGCCTGAGAAATGCATGCTGCTGCTTTAGCTCCACTGTATTTCTGACAAAACTGAGGATTGAAAGTTGTATTTTTTAAGGGAACTGCTGGTAAGGAGCAGAACTGGAGGATCCAAACTCAGGAAATACCATCTGTGGTCTTCACTATACCACAAAATGATCTGTTTATCACCCTTCAGTGTTTATTCTACAGACAACATCAGCATAACTCAGGAGAGACCCTTGGTATTTGTGCACACCCACATTTCTCACACTAAGTGCTATTTATATTCCATTACTTATTTTTTTTTTTATACTGGAGACCCTTTTGAAGATCAAAGTGCAGTAGGGTCAGAATGCTTAAACTTCAATCCTGGTTATTTACTGGAAAGTTTATAATTAAGAACAATACTGTGTGTGTCTGGCAGTCTTCATCACATCTTCCAGTTACATTTTAGGAAAAAGATCATATGCAAGAAAGCTCTGAGATAGGAAAGAAGTCATACAACTATTAAAGCCTATTTTTATTGCTTTGCCTCAGTGGTGATGTTAATGGATTTATTGTGTTGTTTTACTCACTGTATATTTTTTGAAGAATTACCATGTATCAGCGTGATTCAGATGTGAAGTAAAAATGACAGCAATAATAAAATGATCACAGAGTGCAGTATTATGAAAGGAGTTTGCAGGCTATTAATGAGAGTGGGTTTTATTCCCAATGCAACAGAAAAGCATTGGTGCTCTTTCAGCGGATGTGATGTAATATAATTTACATAGAAAAAGATCACTATGGCGGATCTGCTGGGCAAGGGTGGGAGCAAAGCAAGACAAAATTTACTCAGGTTTTTTACCTTTGATTCTTTGTTTCATTTTAGGCTGAACGTATTCCTTTTAATCTATTATAACAAGTATTTCTACACTCACCCCTAATCAACAAAATAGCTTCTTAACAAATCCGGGTCATGCGTTTTGAAATTTATAGTAATGATGACATTGAATTCTGTATCACTGCAACTTGCTTAGTTGTATGTTTAACTCATGTCTAATATAATTATGATGCATAAGGATATTAAAAATCCAGCTGATTCCCTGATCTTATGATACATATTCTGTTATCTAATCCAAGATTTCAAAATTTATAGCTTGCTTCTTGCAGAATATTTTATTTATCTCCATTGTCTTGTTACATTTTTAAAGAGAGAATTTAAGATTCAATCAGATATTTAACTGTCATGCTTTTAATTATTTTTGAACCTTTAGTATTTAGCAAATGTACTTTTATATTTTTAATATTTGTTTTATGAAAAAATAAAGAATGCATGATCAAATAATAGAGTAACAATAATTATTACTCTTGTATTCTTATTTTCAATGTAGTTACTAAATAGAAGGCATAGATCTGGCTGAGCATGGTGACATACATCTGCAATTCCAGCACTTGAGAGGCTGAGGCAGGAGGATCTCTGCAAGTTTGAGGTGAGCCCGGGCTACATAGTGAGTTCAAGCCCAGCCTGAACTGCATAGCAAGACCTGTCTCAAACAAACTAAATAAATAAGCTAAAAAGAGTTTTACAAAAAAAGAAACAAGCAGATAACAGCACAAACTTTCTTTTCAACAAACTGAAGTAAACTACTAGTATAAATGAAAATAATTAGCATATATAGTATATTGAAATATTTTGAAAGCAATGGAATATGTGATTTGAGGAAGTATTTGAACTAACTTCCTATTTAATTTGTCACTGTCATATATATATATATATATATATATATATATAATTGAATTTGTTTGTCTGACTTATCAACATTATGTTCTCAAATTGCATCCATTTACCTACAAATGTCTCAAGTTTATCTTTCTTTATGGTACGGTATACTCCATTATGTATAAATACCAGACTTGATCTTAGGGAAAGGCTGAGAAGCAATATATAAATACCGTATTTTCCTTATCCATTGATCTACTGATGGAAGTACGCACAGATTCTAAGATGTAGTAGCTATTATACATTGTGTTGCTATAAACATGGGTATGCATGTATCCCGGGGATATGATTGATGATTTCAACTATTTCAGGAATATACCTAGGAGAAAGGGGAATTTTGGGTTAAATGGAATTTCCCCTTTTAGGTTTTTGAAGAATCTCCATATTGATTCTGTAAATTAGTAGCAATTGTACTAATGTACATTTCCATCAATAATTTAGAAGAGTTCTGGTACATCCTCCCAGCATTTGTTGTTATTAGATTTTTTGTGGGTAGCCAGTCTTTTTGGACTAAGATGGTATCTCAGTGTAGTTTTAGTTTGCATTTCTTTGATGGTCAGTGAGGATGAGACTTTTCTCATGTATTTATTGGCCATGTGTACTTCTTCTGAAAAATGTCCATTGCTTTCAGTTGCCCATTTTTTGATTGGCTCTTTTGTTTTAGCAGGACTAATTATTTTGAGTTCTTTATATATTCTTGATTTATTCCTCTGTCCATTGAATAGCTGCCAGAAATCTTTTCCCACTCTGTTTGTTTCCTTTACAGTGCAGAGGGTTTTAGTTTGACAATTATTCCATTCGTTGATTTTCAGTATTATTTTGTGTGTCATTGGGCTTCCATTCAGAAAGTCCTTGCCTATGCCTCTGTCTTCAAGAGTTGCACCAATTTTATATTCCAGTAGATTAAGTGTTTCTGTTTTAACACTTAGATCTTTGATCCATTTTGAGTTTAGTTTAGCACATGGTAAGAGAGATGAGTCTAGACTCAATCTTTTGCATGCAGATTCAATGTTCTCAGGATTTTTTTTCTTTATTTTAAAAAAGTAAAAGTACAAAAACATATTAACAAACAGACACCAATTAGCATAAAAAATAGTACAATCACAACTAATCTACAGACAAGGTGACATGGTCTCAACAGTGGTTATTTCTTTATCCATTGATATCTTCTAAGTGTAAATATATGAACCAATATACAGACATGCAAAATAAGTCAGACAATTAATCCTCTCAACAACAGAAAAAACACAAATACCAAAAATCCAAAGACAAAAAACAAAACAGGCAAACAACAACAGTAACAACAACAACAACAACAAAAAACCACCAAAAGTTGCTGCTTTGCATATTGATATCTTCGAAGTGTGTGTTCAGGATAACACATACAGACATACAAGATTGATCAAATAACCCGTCATCGATTATTGCTTAGCATTAAGTGATATAATACAATAGTAGAACCATGTTAGCTCTCCTGCATATATGTATATTCATATACACATACATACATTTTTGTCTCTTTCTTTTCTCCTTTCCTTCATCCCATCTATTCTTTGTTTTAGAACAGATTTCCTTCATGTCTCTTAGTTTATATTCCCACGCTCGGGTTCTTACACCAGTGATACAATACATTGCCTGCACATGTATCGCTGATTTATTTCACTTATGAGTATGGACTCCAGTTTTGACCACTTGCCTACAAAGTCCCCAAAACTGTCTTTCTTTAGAGCTGAATAATATTCCGTTATATAAAAATGCCACAATTTTTTAATCCAGTCTTCTGTGGATGGGCACTTGGGTTGCTTCCACATTTTAGCTATTACAAATTGTGCTGCTATAAACATGGGTGCACATATATCAGAGTGATATGATGTTTTCAGATCTTCTGGGAAAATACCCAGAAGAGGAATAGCTGGTTTGAATGGA
>PVLD010011797.1:0-63572 GCA_004027595.1 Dinomys branickii
GTATTTCCTCAGTCGTTTTTGTATTAGCAGAAATGAAGATAACTTTATATTATACAGCATCCAGTGCAAATTCCCTACTATCTTATCTATAATTTGGTATTTCCTTTAATGTTTTTGTGTTAACTAATGTGAAGATAACTATGTAATACAACATCCAGTGCTAATTCCCTACTATATTCTGTATAACTTTGTATTTTCTATATTGTTTATGGCTTTTCTGGTTCATATGTCTCCATTCTTTTGTCTTTAAAATAAAATTAAAAAAAAAAAAGAAACGAAAGAAAGAGAAAAAAGAATTTAAAAGCATCTAAAGTCTTCAAACTTGAGTTCCTCATTTTTTCAAATGCTAGTGAACATTGCTTGAAATCTTATAAAATTTAGAAATTCGGTATTTCCTGATTTTAAATCCAGATTTGTTTTTCTGACAGAGATCTTGCTCCAGCATCAAGGTGCCCTGACGCTGCACTCACATGACGAAGCAGAGCTCTAGAGGAACTGCCCAGAGAAATGAACAAGATGGGGCAACGGGTGGGTGAGCCTGGTCCATCTCGTTGGATTGAGGTTAAACCACTAATTCCATGTTAAAGCAATGGTCTGTGAATAAAATCAAGACTCAAATCACGCATGCTACTGAAAAGATTACCACTATTATATTTACAAATTAGAGAACAAAGTACTAGCCCTGGCTGTAAGGGAGTCTGAAGGGTGAGAATTTTGAGTTGGACCTCTAGATGCTTTGGGTAAAATGCTATTTTTGAAATGAGGGACAAGAAGGAGTGAATGCCAGGAGGCAGCCAGGGGCACCTGCCAGGGGCATCTGCCTGGGACGCACTCACCTGGACCACTTGGGCAAATCTGAGATGCCAGTGGCGACCTTCTAACCCCGCATCCCAAGCACTTGGAGCTATGGAGTCACCATATCCACTTTTCCATACAGAGCTGAAACTAAGTCTGTAAGATAGTTACGTTTTAGACTTATTCAACACAAAAATAAAGTCATTTCTAACAGGGGCCATGGAGCCTGTATTGAACCAAGTCACGTAGATTATTTATGGCTAAATTCACTTCCTATCTCCAGCAGGCATTTTAAAGCCAAGTTTCTGGAAGCAAATTCTTTCCAGATGCAACTATCCTAAGACCCAAAATTGTTTGTTTTTCACACAAGCAATTTTTAATCTAAAATACCTATCCAGGCTAACAAACACCAGGTAAGAAAAGCTCACTAGATTTTTTTTTTATTGATATAACCTAATTTCCATGAATTTGTGTATAGAGATGACTTTAATCTTTCATAACATTATTCATTTAACATGCAACAAATATATCTTAGCATTAACAGTTTTTCCATTGCTAAATTTCTATGACCTTTTCTTAAATCTACATAGTTCCATTCCAATAAAAACATTGTTCAGCTCATACCCCTAACCTTGAACCAACTCGAAGCTGGGAATTTACTAATACGTCATCACCTCCCCATTCTTCACCTTCTTTCCCATCTTCAGTCCATCACTTCAGCCTGTAACTTGGGTGAAGCTTAGATGCATGAAGGAAATATTATTGGGAACAAAAGCTGTCACAACAAGGTTTTGCATTACAGCAGTCTTGCCCTTCCTTGCTTTTTTCTGCAAGAGAGTAACTAATGGCCTAGAATTTCCACGCTCTAGGTTTAAAACTGCACTGTCTCTGGGCTGTGCCTATTATTGGATAACTGCACTTGGCAGAGGGGCATATAACTGTTTTGATGGCAGAGCACATTAATTTGTAACCACTGCTGCACAGGATGAAGGAAATGCACCTCTGCCCTCCTGGGAGAAGCCATTTAGGTAAGAAAATAAATAGGAGGATTTTGATTACGTTTGGAACTCTTAGACTTGTGCCCAGGGATGCTCCATCTTTAAAGTCTTGTCATCTCATGTTTACATAAAAATTCTAATGAAAGAAAAAAGGCTCATAGCTCTCCATACATGTATTTTACATTTCACAAATGTATCGGAGTTCTGCTAGGTTAAAGTAAGCCACAGATTGCATTGGTTCACTGTTTTACTTTATTTCATGTGATAACAAATATAAACCATCCAGTACTGTGCCTGGCACATAGTAGGCCACCTAGAAATGCCCCTTGTCTTCCCTCTTCCTTCTTTCACTTGTATCTTCTTAGAAGCCATTTTGAGAACATCTAGAGCTTCAGTATTGTACCATCGGACAGAGCCAGAAGAATTCTAGACCCCTCCCCATTTTCTCTGACCATTACATCTCATCCTGGTGGATGCAATGAATCCATGCTCCAGATATTTTCCCCTTCTCAATCTTCCGTGATTAATCGAGCAAGTTAAAGTGAGAGCTATGCACATGAATATCTATAACAGTAAACTGTATGCCAAGGACCAGTTGAGAAAACATGATAACAATAATCACTATTAGTATAGCTAGTAGTTATGGAGCAGTTATTATACGCCTATCACTATTAAATGCTTTTATATACTATATATAATTACTTACTGAGTGGGCCTGCTTTAATCTAAAGTTATTGGTTCATTGATTTAGACACAGTCTTGCCATGTTGCCCAAACTGGCCTAAAACTAACAATCCTCTTGTCTCAGCTTCCAGGGTAGAATTATGGGTGAGCCACTACCACACCTAGCTGAAATACCTTCATTTATAGCCTTCAAACAGTCTGTCAGAAATTGAACAATATCAGATACGTATCTCTCCAGGTCACTTTCAATTATTGAAACAGTCTTGATTTCAGGCCTAGTAAAGTCCAAGGTAAATTGAAGCAAAACTTCAGGCTCACATCCTGTTTAAATCTGCCCAATTCCCAGATGGCTTCCCTGCTGCCATCTGCAATCACCGTGAAGACCAGCTGTGCCTTACTTCCAAGAGATGCCCCTGTGTTTGGTCAACAATCTCCTCTCATTTTTCCAGCTAGCTGGCAGCCTTACAACCAACCTTCCCTGAATAGAAGAAGATGGGCAATAAATTCTCCACAGAATTTATTGTTGGCTGCCACAGCCACCATGTTGGCCACAGCCCAAAGGTTCTGGCAGCCATCAGCCACAGCTCTCTACCTTCCTCCCTCCAAGGGCTCTGGCGCTGTGGTTTTGTGATTTTCAACAAATGTCTTTATTTGTGTTAAGGGAGGTTGCTATGGCTGGAGTTTGACCTAGGTACAAAGAGAGAGGAGAGGGGATTTTTGCTGAAGGATATTTTGGGGACACCCTCATCCTCTGCTGTAAGGGATGATCCTGCCTTCTCCTGTCAGGTCAGGTGGAGCTGCCACAGGCTACATGACAGACTTAATAGGAAATCCTCTGAAGATCAGCAAGTCTCTGGCCTTCTCACATATAGTGTGCTGGCGCCATGGCTATGGGACCTCTTGGTCACTTTCTTGTAAAACCTGAGGGATGTGCTTGTGCCATTCTTTCATATGTAGGGGTCCCTGCCCCCACATTTCTAATAGGAATTGAAACTACAGGATTGAATTCCTTGCTCCATATACATTATTGGAGTTAATCCTCATGATAGTCTTCTGAGAGAAACGCTAAGAATTCTGCCTTATCAATAAGGACATGGAGGGAGATTGAGTATCTGCCCTAGACTATATGTTTAATAATGCTGTTACAGGTTTAAAATCTACATTGGGGTCTAGGGCTGTGGCTTAGTAGTAGAGCACCTGTAATTGCAGCTACTCAGGAGGCTGAGGCAGGAGAATCACATTTAAGTCCCACTTGGGCAACTTATTGTGACTCTATTTCAACGTAAAAACTTTTTAAAAGACTAGGAATGGAGGTGTAGCTCATTGGCAGAGCACTTGCCTACCATTTGCAATGCCTGAGGTTCAGTCCCCACCCAGTACTGGGGTTAAAAAAAAAACTCCACCGAAGCAGCCAGGTAGTGCTGTGAAGATGAGGTAAGAAGGATCCAGGAAAAAACAATGACCTGCAGTGCCGACTAGTTCTCCACACACAAACAGAAAATCAAAGCAGAGACAGGAAACAAGTCTGGGTAACAGCATGGGCACTGCCCAGGGTGGCCTGGGTAAAAGCCCAACGCTCAGCCCAGCTGCACACAGGCCAACCACAGAGCAGCGCTGAGCTCTGCAAGGGCAAGTTACATGTGCTCAGCAAAACTCACTCCTGCAGCCTTAGGGAGTGACTAGCCCAGGACATGTGTTTTTAATGGATTCCCAGGCTGCTAACAGTTAGCACTGTTAATGACCTGTGGAGAGTCCCGATCCCAGGATAAGAGCTACCTGCAAATCTTGGTTATTATGTTGAAAGCATGCAAAAGGAGAGCTTGGGCGCCGTTTCTTAAAAAAAAAGGAGATTCTGGAATACTAATATGTGTGCGTGCGTGCGTGCACACATGTGTGTCTGTCTGTCTTAGTTCATGCTGGTATCATTTTCTTGCTACACTGAAGAGCCTACTTTCTCTGCCTGAGTCAGTTCACCCTGCTAAGACCAAGGAACTTCTTGTCAAGCAAGAGGCTCCTCACTCTAAATCAGATTTTACTTCTAAATTTGTTCCACAAAACAACACTCATCCATCTGGATGAAGGTTAAAGATGAGGCCTCCTGTCGTGATTCCGTGAGATCCTTCAGCATCCACCTGCCCTCTCCTGCCCCGCCAATGTCACCCTGACCGCTTTGTAACTTTGCTGTTGCCCAGCATCTTCCTCACACCTGGGGCCGTGGAACACGGTGTTCTTCCGCCTGAGATGCCTTCAAGTGCAGCGTGCACCTTCCCTGCCTCACCACCCAGCTCACCTTTGACTCCTGGTGCGGGCGGCACCTTTTCCAGGAAGCACCCCCTCACCTGCTGCTGTGTATTTCCTTCTACCTTGTCACCGCCGTGTCACAACCCCTTCACGGTGCATTTTCAAAGTATTTCCCCCTTAATTATAAAAGTTACTTATACTAGCAGAAAATCTGGAAAAAGTCTTGAAAGAGAAAAAAAAAATCACACATATGCTAATATGTTGGGGTTAGAAATACTATTCACATTTCGATAAATTTCTTTCCAGTATTTTTCCGTGCATGTATTTGTACATTTTTTACATCTTCAGAATAGGAAAAAATTAAATGCTGCAAAGAAAGACAAAGAACACTGACTGAGAAAAATTCAACGCATTTAGTATTTCTAGGTGACTGGTAACTGTAAAAAAAAGCAGTTTAAAAATCAAATTAAGGGACCTTTCTTAGCACCAGTTTAACAAAGGGGTATGCTAAAAAAGAATGAGTGCTTAAACAACTCCAAACAGTATATATTCTACTTTTTTAATTAGCATTTTATCATGTCCTAAAACTTCTTTGCGCAAATGCATTTTTACTCCATACTCTTGCTTTATGAGTCTCATTATTCTGCAGTCTTTGCTTACCTTTTGGTTCCCCACTACACTGCAAGCTTATTTCAGGCAGAGCCAGTGATTTTATCAAGTTATATCCCATACCTACCACAGTCTGAATGGTGGGGAGTGTGTAATAAACTAAAGTAATGAAAGATTACTTTCCCTCCCTGGAGTCTCTAAGTCAACCAACTGCTCTTTATTATCTAGTGCCGAAGACTATGCCAGGGTCTCCAGGTCTGGGATGCTGATCATACCACCCAAAGGTCTCCTCAGGATGAAGGACCAACTCCCCAGCTGCAGAGACACCTGCCCACAGAAAGCCCTTGGATGTTATCTGCTCTAAATGGAGTCATTTCATTTAAGGTCACCTCCTTTCCTGGGGTGGCCCACATTCATTGACCAGTACCAAGACCTGGGGGATGCTCCCATAGTGACTAACTCTGAAAAATCCTGTTTCAAAACTCTTCTGAGATTGTGGCTGAAATGATCTGAATGTCTGCCTCTGCCTCATCAGGCTTCTTTCTCCTCTCTTCCTCAGGTGTCATCCCACGAGAGCCTCCCACTAAGCCCTCTGCAAGCCCGTCTGTGTCTCAAGCCTGCTTCTTGGAATGCTCAGCCTATGTCAGCCTGCCTAGATGACACACAAGCGGAGCCCTGACATGAGGTGACATCTGTGCTGCTTTACACATGTCTGTATGGCAGGCTGTGTACTTCTTGAACAGTGTCATGTCATACACCTTCATGGTGCCCCTGGAAATTAAACACACCATCATAGGCATTTAAAAAGCAATCAGTGAGTTAGAAAGTAATCGACTCTCACAGAAAATAGAAAATAGCAAAGCAACAGAGCAAAGAAAATTGGAGAATCAATTCAGGAGGTTTAATTCCTGAAAAGATAGGACAAATTAAATAGCTTAGGGTACTACTGAGTAAATTATACCAAATTTTTTACTAACGAGAGCTTTCAGATTGTATGAGTTCAGAGGCACCTCATAATGAATGAAAATGATCAATAATAAAGCACATAATCATGAAAGTTCTGGGGATAAAAAAGACATCATAAAAGCTGAGAGAGAGGCAGGGAGAGTGAGACAGAAAGGAGAGAAAACAGTATAAGCAGAATCAGTATTCAATGCAATATCAGACTTCTCAGTAGCAGTACAAGTCGTCAGAAGACAACGGTCTTCTAGAATTATGCCTTTGAGATCCTAAGGCAAAATAATTTCCAAAATAGAATCTTATACCCAGCTGAGTTTTCAGTCAATATGATGGGGAAAAGAAAAGCAAAGTTATCAAAATGTACTTTTCATTTGTCACTGTTCAAGAAGTTACTAGGGGTATGGCCCACCAAGACCCACCTGATAGTGAGTAAAGGGAAGATATGAGGTTGATCACAATGCCAATTAAAACCTGGAGGATTTCACACAGAAAACAGGGAAAGAAGGGGAAATACAAGAAAGGCGAGGTAGTGGAACACTGGAGACCTGAATTCCACTCTTGCATGGCAGCAAGTTAGCAGGTAATAGCTATAACTGAAAAATAAAGAAATAGGATATAATGCTGTTATTTAGAGCTGTAAAGGTCCATAACAGTAGGAACAGCTAAAGAGATGAAATTATTTTCCTTTGGAAAGCAGGAACCAGAAGGGGATTGAGTCGGAAAAAGGATTGTGTTGTGCTTTTAAGTCTTGTAGTGATACTTGACTTTAAAACTAAGTGCAATTATTACCTTTACATAAATGAACTTTAAATAGTCCAAAGTCCATTAATGTGCCAGAAATAATTTGTAAATTGGGGCTAAAAACAGCCCCTTTACCCATATGGTTAGAAGAGGTCTTTCTGGAGAGAAAGCAAACCCCTCTGATTTGTCCCTTTCCCCTTGCAAATGGTTTTTAAGCAAAGTCTTGAGAGCCCATCAATCTACCAATTAGAAGAAAATGCACAAGGAACAGCAGGAATCATGACTGCAAGGAAACAGTTACCATCCCATAAAATTATTGCCTTTATCAAATTAAAATAAACCTGTCAAGACAATGTTAGCTATCTTTATGTAAAAATCAAAATGGTCTGCCTTCAACTGTCAAACAGACTCTTCCAACTTGTCTGTAACTTAGTACTAAGTCGTATACTTCAAGTTGCATTTGCAGTCTGGGGAAGTGTTGTTGCCAGGCCCACAAGTTCAGGGAGCCTGCCTTCCCGTGGTTGCATCCTGCACTTTGGAGAACAGCCGGCTCATTTAGCCAGCCTGCCAGTTGCAGGAGGCAGAGTGGATGCTGCTCCCACAGAAACACCACAAAGTAAAATATCATTGCACCTATTGTATTGACCAATAACGTGAAATAAAAGATGTAGCTCCTCCATTTGGACGAGAGACCATTTTCTGTGGCTTCTCACATATGCCAGAACCTTACAAATATGTCTTCTCAACCACCAGATGAGACAAATAGGTACAATACTAGTTATTTTTATGTGCTACCTCATCCTTTATACAAAGTGTCTCAGATTGCTCTGAAGTGAGAGGGCAGAATGGGAAGTGTGATGTATATAGAGCCCAAGGGAGAAGGTTAACACTGTGCAAAGTGGTGAATGGCCGCTAAGAATGCTGGGAAAAGGAGGGAGGCTGAGAGTCAGGTGGAAAACATGCTGGCAGCCCCTGTCAGGAACAGGGAACAGAATTGTCACAGTGTCACGGTTTCACTTTTCTTTTTGATGAAGCTCCTCATGGAGGGATGACCAGAACTAGAAGAAAGATGAACACAACAAAAGTGCAAATGTGTCTAAATCTCACTGCTTGATAATTTCTCTTTAAAAACACCTTTAAGATAGAATTATATAGCATATAATCCACCCACTTAAAATGTAAATCTCAGTGGTTTTTAATATATTTATAAAGTTGTACAATCATAACCACAATTAATTTTAAAACATTTTTATCACCTTCCCTGCAGTCACATCTCCCTTATCTGGCATTATCTGTTCTGTCCCCAAATTCCTCTTCTTTTACACACACACACACACACACACACACACACACCCCATATACCATTTTGATCAACCACTATTCTATGTTCTGCCTCTATGGATTAGCTTTTTGTGAACATTTCTTATACACTAAATTATCCAATATGCAATCTTCTGTGAATGGCTTCTTTCATGTAGCATAATATCTTCAAGGTTCCTCATGTTGAAACATATTGATACTTATCTCCATTTTTAGGACAGAATCATATTATGTATGTATATAAGTAGGTAGGAAGGTAGGTAGGTATGTACCTCGATAATTAAATATGCCTACAAATTCTCTGTCACTTCTCTCATGCAAAAGTGGAATCTATATCCTTTTTCCTCAAATCTGGGCTCACTGTATGACTTATTTCATCTAATGAAATCTAGAAGAAGTAACATTATGTAATACCAGAGGCTGAGCCTTGAGAGATATGCAATCTCTAGTTTGACAGGCTAGAAATGCTCCATCATGGAAGCCAGACACTGCTAATATGGGCCATGTGAAGGAGAACTAAAGTGCTCTTGTTAATGGGCAGGTGAGTCTCCAGACAACAGCCAGAATCACCTGCCAGCTATGTGGGTGGGGCCCACTGAGGCCTCTGGATGACTGCAGCCTCAGCCAGCACTACAGGAAGCAGAAGAACCATCCAGTTGAACACAGCCAAACCACAGAGCTGAGAGATATGATAAAAGCCTAATGTTACTCTAAGACATTATATGTAGAGGGTTGTTCATTATGCAGCAATAGATAACTAAAATGATCCCTCATTTATATTTACTGTAATGTGACACCAAGTCACAATTCTGCTCATCTCTAGTAATAGCAAAGTGGGACAGTAATAAGGCTTTCTGTCTCCCAGGCAGTTCTCAAGAGGACAGCTTAGTTGGCTGTGAAAGAATTAATAGGAACAATGCAGTAAAGTGAGACAAACCATGCTAAGTCAGCAGCATCAATGGCAAAGTGTACAAAACCTTATCATGCCATTAAGGTAAGCAATTCAATTACTATAATATGTACAAAGTGAAATAATAAACTTACAGTTTGATGTGAAGGGAATATAAAATCAAGGGCTGTAAAGAGCATGGTAGAATCAATAAAGTTTATGAAAATGAAATTAGTTGTACATGGATGTGGGTAACAAATACACAATATGTTCTGTATTTGGGAAGTGAGGAGCAGGCTCTCTGTGCTCTGAAAGCACATGCAAAATAAAGGATTAAGAGACACCTACCTAGGGCAGGGATTGTGACTCAGTGGTAGAGCACTTGCCTAGCAGGTTTGAGGCCTTGTGTTTGGTCCCTACCACTCTAAAAAACAACCAAAAAAGCATAATCTGTTTGAGATCTTTTGATTACACTTAGCATGTTGGGTTAATTCTGAGTTTTCAGTCTCTGCTTTCGCCCATGCATCTTTCACCTGCCTCTGCCTTTAACACAATGCACCTCATTTATCAAAGTCCCATTAACACCGACCTATGTGAAGTCTTCCTTCATTTTCCTATCAATAGTAAGTCATTACCTCACCATATTCATAAAAGTTGCTATAATAGCATGTCACTTTTTCCAAGTTCTGGTTAACTGAAATAAACAGTAGTGGGAATGAACCATTTTCAGTTCAATGTGTCCTGTAATGAATAAGACAAAGTTTCAAGCATGCAGACAGACTACTTTCTGCAGAAAGAGGTGCTCAGCATACTGATCAGATGGAGAGAGAAATGGATAAATGGGTGGGTATGTGGATTCTCTTTAAATTGTGGTTTATGCAATATTATTCTAATTGCTAGGAAGATAGGAAGGGAAGAGTTAAATGGTGGCTTGAGTATATCTCCATATGAAGGGATCTAAGCAAGGTGATACTATTGGACCGAGAGGCTGGAGAACTCACCTCAAAGTGTACTCTTCATTCAGGTTTCATGTGTGTTTGAGGTGGATTCTGAGGCACCATTCTAGACTACAAAAAGGTTAAATATTCCCATTTGTACAGCCAATAGAAGAGTTGTTTGCACAATTAGATTTGACTCGTTCTCCGTTCTCCAAGGTTGTTGATTGGTGGTTGGTGGCAATATCTAATGTGTCCAAAGAGGGCAATTGGGACTGTAAACACAATGGCAGGGTTTGAAATCCTACCACTGGGCAACAGCAAGAAGCATCGTGGTGGGACATAGCACAAGGTATAGCATCTTCTGTAGGATAGTGTTTCTCCACAGTGTCTGCCCTCCATTCCTTGGAGGCTTGTATTTGATTGTTTTGAGGGTAGACCCTTCAGTAGGTTCTAAAATCATCTCAGGGCTTTCTAATGAGCCATCAGAACTAGGAAACATTTACCATTCTAAAAGTTTAAGTTCTGCTCCAGATACAATGACAGGGACTGTGGCGTGTACAGCACAGTTTGACAAAAGAATAAAAACATCATCTGCAAATGAAGAAAGCCATACTGTATATTCATTAACTCAGCTGACATTTATTGAGTGCCTGTGATGTACCAGGCCCCATGTGGAAGTCTGGGAGATAGTGATGGGCAGCTCTTGTAGAGTTTATATAAGTCTACTTACGGTATTAGACATTAAATAATAAACACGTATAACTACAAAGTATGATAAGTGCTATGGAGGAAAACACAAGATACTGTGATACAGAAAAATACAGTTTAGAGGCAGCAGGAACAGAAAAGGGAAGCAGGAGCCAAGTGTCATTTAGGTTAAGAGCTAAGAATATAATTCAATGGTACATGTACTTGAGGAGTTGGAGGTTTACATTTAGGTTGAGCCGCATGAATCTGATGATATTTAACCATTCAGGACCTTCAAAATGCCAATTGTGCCTGCTTAAAACTAGCATTAGCATGTATTCAAGGCAGGAGCCGGGCTAGAAGGTATATGTCCTACTTTCCTCAGACCAGGAATAGATGGCGAGATTAGAGGCAGCTGTGGCAATGGGAAGAAAACTTGCAACTGCAAGTTATTAGAAAGTGCACTGGAGTTTCAGCAATGTATTTAATGTTTACTGTATCCTTTAGAGTTTAAATACCTATGCTTGTCCTCAAGCCACTGAATAGATGATTAGAGAAATAGCTGAATGTATGCTGTTTTCCCTCCTTCTAAAATAGAGTGGAAACCAAGATGTTGTACACATTTAGGTCTTGGGGATTGTGCATTTCTAAATGAATCATCAGGGTTCTTCAGGCAGGCTGTGCACAAACACCACCAATATTGTCATTAAGTAACTGCACTGTCACAGGCATAAAGTGCACTCATGTTGCAGTTATGCGCAAAACCAGTCATCCCAAATTTAGTAGTGTCAAACAGCAATTGCTTGGGTTCATGGACTCCAGAGTTAAAGTATTAGAAAACACACATGAAGGTTATTCTTCTCCATTCTATGTCTGGGGCCTCATCTGGGAATATCTGGATTTCAAAGAGCTGAAATAGTTAGAATTGGAAGAGCCACTTCCCAGATGGGTTCTTCACTGTCTGGGGCCTGGGCTGGGATAAGCAGATGGCTGGCTCAACTGGAACAGGGGTCTGGAGCATCTCACACGGCCTAGGCATCTCTTCGCCTGGCAGCTCAGTTCCGAGAGCAAAGGCCCCAAGAAGGAGCTGGTGCAAAGCAAGCTTTCCAAGACCAGCCCAAACTGCATCACCCTTCCTGACCTCACTTCAGAAGTCATGCCACATCCCTTCTGCTGTACTTTATTGATAGAAGCAATCAGCTCACTCAGACCCAGGGGTGGTAAGACAAAAATCTCGCCTCTTAGTGAGAGGAGTGTCACAACGATGATGTAGAAGAGAATGTGAGGTGGGAGGTATTATTGTGTCCATCTTTAAAAATATAATTTGCCATGAAGTAATTAAAGAGAAACACTCAAAGAAACATGAGACCCAGGTAACAGTTTTGCCCAGGATTGCTCTGGTTTGCCCAAAGTAAAGGTGAGGTGAGAGGCTCCATGATAAGAAGGCAGTGACTCTCTGTGCAAAGACATATTTCCAAACCTGCCATTTTTTTGGCCATAGTGTGCAGAAAAAACACTGACTCTTCCTGAGAGGATGGAGACTCAACACTCACTTCAGAGACGGGACTTTCGAAAGTGGAGCTAGAGGCTGGGGATACAGCTCAGGGCTGGGGATATAGCTCAGTGGAATAAGCGCTTGCCTAGCAAGCGCGGGGTCCTGAGTTCGATCCCCAGTACCGCAAAAAAAAAAAAAAAAGTGGAGCTAGAATTTTCAGGGCCTAGTAGGGTGAAAACAATCTTTCAAAGCAATCAAGGGTTCAGTTTGGAAAGACTGTTCTCAGAGCATGTTGCATAAACAATATTTGAGGTGTAGTGGCCTGAAGCAAGAAGCAGATAATCGGGATTTAGACATTGTAGCCTGCAGCTCCGAAGGGAGGGAAACAGTAGAATAAAGGCTGTGACCTTTCTCAATGCTGACATTCAGTCTTCTGCCAGGGACTCCCATGGGCCAAACCAAACCAGAGCCAACGGGCAGGAAGCCAGTGACACAGTGCCCAGAGGCCAGCGTGGGAGCCCAGAGAAGGGTGGAGAAGGGTAGAGGGTGAATCTAGGGTACACAACTTGCAAGAAAGAACCCAGGATCTATACATTTCTGGATCAGGTAGGCTCAACCTTACAACTGCATTCAAGATTCCACTGCCCACAATGAGCAGAACTTAGGTGCACGTTGTCTCAATTTGCATCACTGAAGCTTAAAGGGTCCAGTAGCATCCTTAAAAAATGTTCATGTGAACACATCTAGCAATTCCTAGTTCTGGGCCCTGTGTTAGTCATCTAAGGCAGGGAGGCATGAGGTTGGCCCAGAGGCTCTGGCGTCACATAGTCTGGGTTCAGTCCTCGCTAGTGAGTTATTTGACTTTTCTATGCCTTTAGTTTCCTCATTCAGATTTTAGGGATGAGAAGCCTACCTCATGGGGTGTCCCAAGGCTAAAAGAAGATCATGTGATATTCAATAAGGGTCTGATACATGCTGTTGATGCTTTTATGCAACAGAAGATTTCAGGGGCTCATTTATATGTGGAAAGTTCTTGATTTCTTAATTATGGTATAGAGTTGCTTAAAACATATTTGATGTTACTTTAATAACATGTCATTTAGTTATGCTTTAACCTTTACCCATGATACTCTTCAGATTCTCACTAGTCAAAATTTAAGGGTTGGGAATCTAGCTCAGGGGCATAAGTGCCTGCCAGCAAGAGGAAGGTCCTGAGTTCGATTCCCAGTATATAAAAACAAAAAAAGTTTTGGCCAGGGATATAGCTCAGTGGCATAAGTACCTGCCTGGTAAGCACAAGGTCCTGAGTTTGATTCCCAGTGCAAAAAAAGAAAAAAATTAAAACACAAATATCCTTTGATCCAGCAATTCTACTAGGATTTTTTTAAAGCAGACTTTACTTTTTTTGGTTTTTTTAGAATGGGAGGTTCTCAGCAAAACTGAAAAGTAAGTACAGCAACTTCCCATATACCTCCTGTCTCACACATGCATAGCTCACACATGCATGAACATCCCTCATCACACTGGTACATGTTTTACAGTTAATGAATTTACACTGACAAATCATATCATATCACCAAAGTCCATAGTTTAAATTAGGGAATATTCTTGGAGTAGTACATGTTATACGTTTGGATAAATGTAAAAAGACTTGTATCCACCATTATAGCATCTACAGCATTGTTTCACTGGTGGAAAAGCCCTGTGTTCCACTTCTCAACACCAAGCCACTTGCCCACCACACACACATATGCAAACCCTGGCAACCACTCACCCTTCACTCCCTCCATAGATTTTTTTCTTTTCCAGAATGTAATACATTTGCATTGATTGCATGATTCCAGATTGATTCCTTTTACTCAGTAATCTGTATTCCGGTTTCTTCCACATCTTTTGTTGGTTTAATAGCTCATTTCTCTCCAGTGCTGAATAAATTCCATTGTCTGGATGTATTAGAAAATGTTTAGTTTTCTAAGAAGCTGCCAAATTGTCTTCCAAAGTGGCCATAACATTTTACATTCTTACCACTATTGAATGGGCAACCCTATTGTTCCACATGTTTGCCAGCTTTTGGTGGTATCAGTGTCTTGAATTTTGGCCATTCTCATAGGTGCATACTGGAATCTCATTTTAATTTGCATTTCCCTGATGACTATAAAGTGAAGCATTTTTATGTGCTTATTTGCCATCTGTATATCTTCTTGGTGAGTATCTGTTAAGGCCTTTAAAATTCATAGGTAAGTATGTTTTACCCAAAGAAATATGCACATGGATATTCTCTGCATTATTTATAATTTCACAAGGTAAGAAATAACACAATTATCCATCAAGAGGGGATTTGCTAATCAGGTCTTCATTTTGTTACTGTTGAGTTTTAAGAGTTCTCTATACATGTTGGAGAACAACCCTTCATCAGATATATCCTTTTGCAAATATTTTCTCCCATTTCTCTCATTCTTTCAACAATGCCTTTTGCAGAGGAGAAATTTTTAATTTTTATTCAGTCTATTAAAATTCTTCTTTCATAGATGGTACCTTTTATCTTATAGCTAAAAGAGTTTTTGCCATACTCAAGATCACCTAAGTTTTCTGCTATGCTATCCTCTAGGAGTTTTGCAGTTTTGTGCTTTATAATGCTAGCATTTTAAATTCACAGATAACTATGTTGTACTCAAAGAAATATGTATAAGGATAGTCTCTGCAGTTTGTTTACAATTTCAAAAGTTAAGAAACAACACAATTATCCATCAAGAGGGGATTTAAATTCTGGCACAAAGAATGAGGCAGATCTGTACATTCTCCAACTGGTTTAATAACAATAAATCCAGAAGTTGAAAATGCAAAAGTCCACTTCTTAGTCCCCAAAATCCCGAACTTAATATAATGACATGTTCCCACAGTCCAGGCAATAGACAGTAAAGGAAATGGGGTCAAAATGTGCCGACAGAGCAGGTGCTTTTGCCCAACTGGAAGAGGAGATGCTGCCCACCTCTGCCATGGAGAGCACCTTTTCGCAGCTCATCCTGTGCGTAGAGCTGTGGCCTCAGATGACCTGACTCAGCTTCTTCTGGGCAGGCTAGAGTCGGTACATGGAACCCGGAGGATGAGTAGATCCACTCCTGGAGGAGTGGTGTCCACCCTGGCCCAGGACATCCCACTCCTTACTGGGTAGGTCCTGCATGGTGACTGTCCTTAAGCACAGCTCTGCTCAGGCTTCTCACACCAGGGAGACTCGCAGCTTTCATCCACCTCTAATGAGGTCCCTATTTGATTTAACAAGACACCAGAGCTGTCCCCAGTATTCCTGGAGTCTTTACAAATCTTTGCTTTGAAATCCCTGGAGAGAAAGCAGTGTGCCCTGGACTTCTTTCTTTCTTACCTTTGAAGGGGTTCCCATCCCACATCCTCTCTGCTCCCCTCCTTTCCTGCACAAAAAGAAAGGCATGTTTTACAATCCCTCTAATTAATAGTTTGTTTATATTTTTCAATATTTGGTGGTTGATTTAGTTTAAGGTCCTTGGGGGGTTTAAACTACCTAGATTAAGTAAATGCAGCTGGAAGGCAGAAGGTTTCAGCAGAGTTTCTTTTCTCTCTCTTTAATTGGTGGCAGCACAAGCTGTAACAAGGTGAGTCTAATTCTATTCTGCTGAGAGAGAGGAAAAGTTTTATTTTTATTATCCTTCCAAGACTATGTAGCAAATTGGTGCCCCCTCCCATATTATAAAAAGCAGCAAAGTTTTAGTTTCTTTTTATTTCTGAGAAATCACCGAGGGTGGGGGCTAAATGGGGACAGTCTTGTCCCTTTCGCTAAGCCTTTCTTTGTAGTGCTTCAGAGCTCACCTTAGTTGCCAATTCTTATTTCATCCAGTCCAGCAGGGACTGGGTGCCCTGTCCCCAGCCAGCCCCAACCCAGTCTGGTTCAGCTCTACATAACAGCACCTTCTTCTGTCCAGCCACTCTGGGTCCCACATATGCTGGGACACAAGGGTATTTGCTTTACATCAGCTGTTTCCTTGACCTCTGGGCCAGTCAGCAAGTCAGTCGCCACTTTAAGACCTTACCTCACCTCCTCATGAAGCTTCCCCAGGCAGAAACACACCCATCAAGCTGCCCTTTCTGTGAATTCCTTCAGTCCTTCTTAACATTAACATAAAGTCTTGGATGGCTGGCCTGATTCTCCAGATGTGACCACAGTAGCATGCATGGTAAACTGTGAGCTGTCACAGACACAGCTGTGTGCACACCACTAAAATAATTATTGCATACCCCCCATACTCTCACCCTGGTCAACTAAAAAGTAACTAGGGGGCTGGGGCATTGCTCAGTGGCAGAGCCCTTGCCAAGTATGTTTGAAGCCCTGGGTCCCAACCCCAACACCACTAGATACAGCCTTAGAAGAAGACAATTAGGTAATATGAATCAAAAATCTTAATATTTTGTAGACTCTTTGGCCCACCAGGCATACCTCTAGGAATATATTCTCAGGAAAAAAGTCATGTATGCAGAAATGTTTATGAGGAGTGTTTATTTCTTCTAAAAATTAGAAATAATCCACATTTCCAATAACAAGAAAATGGTGAAATAAATTATAGAGTACCTATACAATGGACTGACCCACAGCCATTAAAATATTATAGAACAATATTTAATGACAGAAAGATATTTAGATTACATTGTTAAGCCAAAAAAGGCTTCAAATTAATAGCAAATTTTACTTTTAATCATTTATCTCCAGTTTAGAAGAGCTAAAA
This sequence comes from Dinomys branickii, assembly GCA_004027595.1. Taxonomy (NCBI): domain Eukaryota; kingdom Metazoa; phylum Chordata; class Mammalia; order Rodentia; family Dinomyidae; genus Dinomys; species Dinomys branickii. The sequence goes on from PVLD010011797.1 coordinate 17,109, forward strand.
AAAGAAGAAAGTCATCAAATTAGAGGGCAGAATTCTGTTCATAGCCCATTTTCCACATGTTAGATGGAAATTTTTGAAGACATGGATAAGCAAAGGAAAGGAAATATTGGCCAGATGCCTCCACCCACACAGAAACACAATTAACATTTTGGCAGGTCCTTTCTACCCTTTTTATAAGTGTGCATGTGTGCACAGATGTGGGTACATATGTCAGGTGCTGTACACTCCTTTACTATGCTTATAAGCATTACCCTACAGATGTAATTTATATTCCTGGTTTCTAAAAGCATCATGTTACATTACAGTCTTACTGTCCTCCAATGTCTTAGGATTCTAACTTACCAATGTATTCCCTCCCCCATATTCTGAGTTTATGTGGATGTCATTGCCACGCATTTTACTTCCATAGGTATTATAAATTCCACAGAGCATTATCACACTCAATACTAGAGTATTTATTTGTATTTCCTGAATGCTTCTACCTTCCATTGATCTTCATTCCTTTCTACGTCTCTACCTTTCTACCTTTGATCATTTTCCTTCTGTGTGAAGAATACCCTTGAGTATTTGCTGTAGTATAAGTCTGCTGGTGATAATTTGCTAATTTTATCTTCATTCTAAAAGGATACTTTTACTAAGTGATTTTTCTGTCAACTCTCTGAAGATGTTTTGGACAGCCTTGTGCTATACCTGGTTTTTCTTTTATTAGCCCTACTTGGAATCCATAGTGCTCCTTGAATCCTTGGCTCAATGCCTATCCTCAAGTTTTGAAATTTTTATCTACTATATCTTCAACTATTGCTTCTAATCTCTCTCCTCTGGTTTGGGACTCATTATATTAGACTTCTTCATAAAATCTACACATCCCCCTTATTTCTCTGTCTTTTCTGTCACTGAAAATATCATTTCCTTTATTTGTTCATGATCTCTTTTGCAGCTCATTAGTTTTATACTCAGCTCTGTGAAATTTTCTGTCAATGCCTACTCAGTGAGTTAATTTCAGCAACTGAATTTTTCAGTTCTACAAATTCCATTTGCTTTCCTTTACCAAATATCTCAGTGTTATCTTTTATACCTTTGAACATATCAAACGTATATATGATGTACTGTAGCTCTGCTGTTTCTCTTCGTCTTTATTTGTGGTTGATTTCCCCTTCATGTGCCTGGAATACTTTGATGGCATATCTAAAATTGGAATGAAAGATATTGAAAAATAAAAGATTACAAGTACCCTACCATCCCTTCAGAAAGGATTTATCTTTACTTCTGGATGACAGCTAGGAACATCAGCAAGGTGGGACCCCCTTACTCCAAACTGAGTGATAACAAGATTTGAGGCTGGGTTTCATTCCTTTGAAAGTTAATTTACTTGTGGAGCATCTCTATTCTAAGTAGAGATATTTAGGGGTATCACCCCTAGTCACAGAAGATTCACTAGGCTTCCTCACTTTGACAAGCCCTGGAGTCCCAGGGATGGTGAACATTTCAGAGCTTTCAATGATAACAAACAGCTTGTTGCAGCACGTGTGCCACAGATTCATTACCACTGCTTAATTCCTGCTTCTCAGTGCCCCATGAAGCTGTCAGAATTATGCTTAATTTCTCTACCTCCCCACCGGTGGCATTTCGAATTGGGAAAAGTGCTCCTAAATACAGTGGGTTTCCATTGCTCTGGGTTTCTATGTTCTCCCAAATTTTAACCTATTAATTATTTTCAGCCATATTAGCTCTCTAATTCCTTCAAGAAAAATTTTATAAACTATTTGGCCTAGCTTTTCTAATTGTCCTCAACACTTAAATTGGTCTAAATTTCCTAGTCCACCACTACTAAAAACAGAAATCTGTCATCTGTTATGAAATTCAGCTTAAATGTATAGAAAGCCCTTCCCAGTCCTAATCATGGTCCAGCAAGTTTATATTTGTAATCCCGAGGGAAAGTTGTTGGCATTCTAGTGAGTTAATTCCAATCTACCACTTCCAGTGCAACGCATGGTGAAAATAAAGGCACACTTATATATACAAGACAGTGGGGAGCCCAGGGGACCCTAAGTCCATCTAGGATGATGGCTAACTGGAACAAAGGCCTTGACCTCAGGCCAAACCCAGGTTTTATTAATTCACAACAAGGGGAGTGGCTCAGGGATGAGTGACTGTGAGAGTGGTGGGAAGTACAGGAGTGCCACGAGCTGCTCTAGCTAAGAGGCCTGAAATCACCTCTGCAATATGCAGAGAGAAGGATATGGAGGAAGAGTCATCTGCCTAACACAATTTGCGGTAGTAGCTAATGTTTTGAAGTTGGTGCTTCAGCTCTGATGTGTAATTTTTTATGCCCTGGGAAGTCATAGTCTCTTATCTTGAGGCTCAATCCCAGCCTTCCTCCCACTCTGCCTATACATGCTTCTTGGGAGCTACAGGGAGCAGCAACACCAACCTGTCACTTTGCTCCAAAGACTACCCATCAGCACCTCAGCTAGACCAATTTGCATTGCTTAAAGCCAATGGAGGGGATAAGGAAAAGTCCTAGCCAGCTCTGAACATATCAATACATGAAAATAGGGCCAGGTTTAGCCAAAACGGAGATAATTGCCCTTCTTTCAAGGAGAGTCCCAGGTGGTCCTCCACAGTTCCCCCTTCTTTGTTTTGAAGAAGCTGGAGCAGAGTCAGTCATGGCTATATGGCCTCTTCTCATTGCCAAGTTGCGAATCTTCTGTGACACACTTAGTGAGAAGAATTATAAACAAGAGAATGAGCACACCAGTTCCAATATAAAACCAAAAGTGAGCCTTGAGATGTGCAAACGGATTCAATGGTTCTATAGCATCGGCAAACTTATCCCAGTCTTCAGATTGGGAATCAAATGTGGCTGTCTGTTGTGACACGGACAGCACTTTTCTCTGAAGAGCATCTGTATCCAGAGTAATATTTTGATGGATTTCTCCTTGTATATGTGTTTTCTGATCATGCCCCAAGGACGCAGGCTTTTATTATATGGTAAAGTGGTGACACAAAAGCAAGTCATATCATAGTGACATTTTAATCCTCGTTGCAAATGCAAACTTTCAATTTGATCTCCTATCCAAAAGACAGAGGTCTCTAAGATGCTTACATGGGTTCCAGCTCTCATCAGCAGTTCTTGTCCAATTGTCTACAAAGTGAGGAGTCTGTACTGAATGAGCTAACACCATAGTGCCAATAGCTGTGCTGGCTATCAAAGGGACTAGGGAGGTTATCCCCACTGTAATTAATCCAATCATCCTCTTGGTCTGATTGCTAAATCCCTTAATTAAAGTCTCTACCTAGAGGGAAGTAGGTGAATGATACCAGGTCTCCTTCAGATTGCCCAGAAGCCAAACCGTGGGCATCCTGCCCATGATCAGCTCGGCAAAGTCATTAGAAAGATATTTAGGCATGGTGCAATGGGTTAGACACAATTAGTACATGAGAACATATTTTGTTGCCACTCTGTGAACAGTATATGAGGATCATAAGCACATATGTTTACTTTCATATACCTATGACCTCATAATACTACCTTTACTTTTCCTCCACTTACTGGCTGGAGATATCCAGTCTGCAGACATCCAGCATGACAAGGTAGAGATAATTTTCATAAAATATGTTGTATGGGTACAGTTTTGTCACTGATGAGTCTGGGGATGGAACGATTGAGGCCTCTACTGACCATGTAACACTGGACAAGGCCTCTGAGGTCATGGTGCCATCAGGAAAGCCTGAAAAGAAAATCTCGTGCCAATCTCAGTCTTTTCCCAGAAGGACTCCTCTGGGGGACCAATCTACAAAGGAATAATTAAATTTGCACATAGCCCATCCATGATATGGATTCCCGCAAGTCTGCCAAGGGCCCAAATCACCTTCCTCAAAATGCGGGGCATGAGCTTCTGGAATACAGATAGAAATGTTAGGTTTAAAATCTCTCACAAGGTTACCATCTGAGAGAATAGAATTTAAGGTTAATAAGGTAACTTTTCCTTTAGACAGTGGTACTTCCCAAGTCTGATCCACAGCTGACATACAAGGGCTAGAATCTTGCTGGAGATGGGCTACTCATAAAGGTGGGTATACAAAATGAGAGGTAATGTTAAGCTTAGTCTGTTCTTACAGATACATTAAAATCTGTGGGCCAGGCAAAATAGCATATGTAGGGTTATCCCTCTCCACAGAGTGGGAAATCTCTGGGGGCCTGTCCATCCACAGAGGGGATCTAAGTAAGGGCGGGTTGGGTATGTAGGCCCAACACTCTTCTCCCTGAACCAAAGGAATACGTACGGTAGCTGCTAGGCGAGCAAGCATTGCAAGAAAAAGATTTTCAGGTGATGGCACCAAACCCTGGCTGTTAACTAGGTGGCAAGCCTCCTATTTGGGGCTGGCCTTCCCAGGACAGTAGATGATGGGCTGTCAGCCGCATCGCTTAGGTCTCAGCTGAGGGTTTGATGTGTTGCACAGGTGGGTTGGATCCTGGCCACGGAACAGCTCTAATGGTTGTAATGTCTCTCAATTATCTGTGGAAATATAAGCATGTCCTCCGCCCCAATTAAAAAATGATGTTGGACCATTCCAAATACCTATTGGGAAGGATTTAGAAAGGTTAAAAACAACTTATGTCTTTTGTTTAGCTAGTTCATTTTTTTAGTTTAAGATGAGTGTTCGATTATGTTTGACCTTGGGGATAACAGGTGAACACTATAACATGCTTCATATTCCAGTTATCAAGAAAACTGTGAACATGTTTGCTAATAGAAGCAAGACTGCTAGCAGTTTTTATTTTTTTGTGGCAGTCCTAAGGTAGCAAAGGCTGATACACAATGCTGTAGGACTTGTCAACTTTGTTTACCTGAATGATAGGTAGTGTGGATCCTATGTGAGAAGGTATCTATGGAGGCATGAATATACTTAAGCTTGTTAAAAGAGGCTATGTGGGTAATATTCATTTGCTATAGCTGGTTAGTTCTAAGACCTTTGGGATTGTAACTTTGTTGAGGAATAGGCCTAGGAATGAACTGACAAGCAGGACATGACATCATGATTTTTCTTTTGCAGATATTTAGAATTTTGATGAAAAAATTTATGGGATTGTCTGAATTTACTAAAAATGGAAACCAGGTTTATAAGGGCATCTGCATTATAATTATCTAATGACAACAGACCTGCGAGATCAGAATGGGTTCTAATAAGATCAATAAAGAAAGGAGCAATTCTATTTAATAAAGACCTTAGCAGTTTTAAAAATACTTGTAATAAAGTAGGCTTGAGATGATCCAACTGCAATTGTTCTTCTACCAATGTTGATAAAAATCTTTAACTTTTTCTGCAGAGAAGTACCAATGGCCTTCATTATAAATCCAGTTTCAGATGTATTTTGTTTAATTAAAGGCACAATTGGAAGCGTATAGCCCTGCAAGTTTTACCCAAAATTGGCCTTCCTGATATCCCATCTTAGCCATCATCCTGCTAGCTGGTGACACACACCTCTGAGGGGTAGAAGTAACTAAGAGAGTGTCCCATTCTTTCCTAAGGTCTATGCCCCATAGATTGACAGGAACCAGGGCAGTAAATGGTGTTGTAATGCCTCTCTGTCCATCACGGCCAACCTAAAGGAGTGGCAGTATACTCTTTGAGATAGATTGAGGCGACCTAAGCCTATTAAAACTGTGGAGGTGGGTCTAGTCAGCCAAGCAGATGGCCACAATTTGCTATTTACTATGGTGACATAAGCTCCCGTATCCATCAATCTAGTAAAAGAGTTCTCCTTTAACTTAGTACTGTAAGTAGTTCTATGAACTGAAATACCCTAGGAAAAATAAAGTTGCTTACTTAAAAGCTCCTTTTTACCAGGTTCATACATGGGGTTAGGGACAGGAGTGGAAATTTTAGTGGGAATTAAAATTGGCTTTTCTCCCCACAACAAATGAATGTGAGAAGCCACTGGTAAATCTGATTGGTCCATTGGACTATGGAAATGTATAAAGCAAAATTTCACTATGCACCCATCTTGGCAGAGAGACTGTTGTTTGTCTGGTTTGGACTGGATATAACTGGCTTACCTGGGTGCAAGTCATTTGAGGACTGACTGACCAGTCTTTTATTTTTATTGTGGCCCTTGGTTTGGGCATAGGGTTTGTTTCGCTGCAAGAGTGTGACATTGTTATGGAATTTAGATTTACAGGATTTTTTCCAATGTAAACCTTTCGTGTATTGTGGACTTGGATTAGGTGGTAAATCAGCGCCTAGTCTAGCAATTTGAGTAGCCAAAGGGGCTGGCGCCTTTAGAAGCATTGTGCAGTGTCCACTAGTGGGTCCCCATTTGCCATAATTAAAATATTTAATCAGATGGAATTTATCAATCAGGTTTTGGGATATAGCCTGCACCATGAGCACAGAAGCATGAGCAGTAGATCTAATATTCTGGCCTGCATGAACGTAAACAGATAAATCATTTTAGTACAAAGTACACAGGCTCAGACTTGTTTACACTTACCACTCGGGTTCTCAAATGCTAACTGATGAGTGAGCATTTCAGCCACGTTGTCGTGAGAAATCTGCCTCTTTATAGCCCCTGGTAATCATGCCACAAACTGGTATAAGTTTCTGTAGGACCCTGGAGTATCTGAGTAAAGGATTTACTCTGGGACTGAAATCCATACGGGGTGTAGAAGTTCTTTACACTGAAGGAAGAGAAGGAGTTGGGGCCCAGGCCTGGAACTTTAAATCAGCATGTCGGCCTACGCCTGATAACATTTCATGAGCAATTGCTTTCAGATTTTTGTCCTCTGGTTACTTGATTACTCTGTTCTTGTTGTGATATTGGTGACTGTAACTGTGATTCGAAATGGAGAAGTTGTGTTGATGATAGACACGTGCGAGGGAGATGGGTTACGCCACAGGGCCCCATTTGAAGTCCTGGTATGGTGTCACCCAAACAGTATACGGTATATGGAGTCCAGACTCCACTGTCTAGAACACTTTGCCTCAACTTTTTCAATAGTAACAAGTTGAAAGCTGAGTCTGAGTCTGTCTCTGTAGAGACAGGAAAGCATAGTGGCTGTGCACATGGAATCCCATGGGGTATTGTGGCTCTTTTTCGGGTGGGGAAGGAGGGGGTTGTTTTTGAGTTGACTCTTTGGTATGGGGGAGGGAAGGGCTGTAGGCGGCACTGCAGTGGAAGCATTATCTTCCAAATTGGGTGTGGAGGGCAGAAGCAGAGTATGTGAAAGAAGTGGAAACGTTTCTTCAGGAATATCTTGCAAAAGCTACATATGATTATGTGAACTTTTTAAACAAGCTTCGTTTTTCTCCAGCAACCCATTCTGAGAGGAGGCACGTTACTGTGGTGATAGGATTCTTCATGGTTATGTCAGGATCATTTTCTCTTTCAATTACCTTATTCGTAGGCATTCTGTCAGCACAGTGTGAGTCTTTACTGATGGTAATCTGTGACTGGCTTGCTTTTTTTGCCAAGTTGTGTTGCAAAGACAATAGGGCTGCCTTTACTAGGTACCACGCGGCTAGTTTGTGGATGGATTTTTAAATTCTGTGTTTTAGCTTTATAAAGGCTTTCACCTATTCTATCCCAAGCTCTCAGAGTGTACAGGCTTTGAGAAAGGAAGGATAGACTGTAGCTATCTGACGGAATAATTGAAAAACTTGCTTAGATGAATGGCTGCATCACTTAACAGCTTCATCATAGGCTAAATTATTTCTCTTCTGCAGATCCAGAATGCGCTTGCTCCATTGCTACCCTTAACGAATAGACTCCTACTCGTGTCTGAGCACAGTTAGTAAAAAATGCTCCACTTACCTGTAAATATTGGTCACACAAGGTCCCGTGGATTGCCAAGACCTGACTCTGGATATGGTTGTTGTGACAAGAAGGCTGTGCCATCTCACAGCATTGAGCGCCAAACACAGAAAGTCCTTCCTGGTCCACATCAAGATCTGGGAAATGTATATTCGTAATCCCAAGGGAGAGCTATTGGAATTCTAGTGAGTTCATTCCGATCTACACTTCCAGTGCAACCCATGGCAAAAATAAAGACACAATTGTATATCCAAGATGGTGGGGAGCCCAGGGGATCCTAAGCCCAGCTAGAATGATGGCTAACTGGAACAAATGTCTTGACCCCAGGCCAAACCCAGGTTTTATTGTTTGTAACACTCCTAAATTATAACTTTTTTACCCTTGTTATTGAGTAATTTGCCTCTGTTTCTTACCACTGGGTTAGTTGTTCTTTGTTCTTTTGATTCACAAAAGAATTAACAACCAAACTGTTGAAAATTATGACTGTCTGGGGTGGGTTTAGTGATAGCAACTGTTGAAAGGTTCTTCTGTGGTTCATGTTAGAGCCTGTATCTAGATGTGCCCCCCCCCAACCTCAATCAGTCAGTCATAGGTGGGGCTTTCCAGAGGGGGCTGGATCTAGAGTATGTGATGCTAGGATTAAGGAAGTGCTACTAGAATTGACTCATCATGTGAAGCTAGGATTAAGGGTGCTGTACCCTAAGGGCAGGTACCTGGATAAAATATATGGGTCAGAAACAGAGCTACTGTGGTCATTTGTTGCCTTCTGCCTGCCACAAACCATTTCTCCTCTGCCAGGCCACCCTGCCTTGGAGACAGTCAACTATGGACTGAAACCTCTACAAACTGTGAGCTAAATAAACCTTTCCTCCTTCATCTTTGGGTATCAGGTATTTTGTCTCAGCAATGAGAAAAGTAACTAAGATAGTTGTCCATTTCATAGTCCACTTTATTGCTCAGAAACTGATCTACAATATTGCCTGCAATATTGGGGACCAAGATGAGAATGATTCCTGATTACTCCCTGAGTGCAAACCACCCTACCACTTCCCCCTGAAGTCTAATCCTGCCCAAGAGATGAAAGCACATAGTGGTCCAAGTTACCTGTCCCAATTTTAATACACTGGAGCTGGGGAAAAGGAAAATACAATCTGCAATTCTGCACACTAGAGTTGAAGAAGCAAAGCTATTGGTATTAATAATTAATATCAATATTTATTAGATAGAGGTATGAATATATAATGTGAATCATTAAGATTAATATTTTGATCTGTGTTTTAACCTTATCTCTTCTACTGGTAGAGCTATAGCTACCAGCCTCTTTCCTGTCAGTGACTCACATAATTTTATTACCAGGATTGAATTTCTCAGCTACCAGAAGGAGGATCTAATGTTTCTTTTTCAAAGGTCAAATCTATCACAGTTATTATTTTCCTGTTTGAGCTGATTTTAAGAACAGCCTTTGGAAAGAAAAAGGGCGGATAGCATTCTATAAGTGCTTCCCACTGTAAGGTTTCTGATGAGCAGAGGTGGGTCCAGGAGGAGCCCAGCACAGAGGTACCTCTGTGCCCTGTTCCCCAGATGATGGAGCTTTGGGTGCTCTGACTTTTAAAGAAAGCATCAAGGCAATGGGTTTTCTGTAACCCACAAATCCTGTGTGAGTCAGTGATCTATGGTCACCTGGTTGACTCATAAATACCACAGACATTTTCAAGAACTTGGGGTTACTAAGTCTGACAAGGCAGAGCTACGTTTTAGTCCTGGCACACCCATTCCTCTTCCTGTGAAAGGAAGATCTGCCAGACTCCATGTGCATGCACATTCAGAGCACCGCCCTCTCCTCCAGGACTATTTACCAACACGGACCCCCTCTCTTCCCCAGAAGTTCTTAGTGGCTTACTGGCTTACTCCCAGCTCCATGTCCCCACACCAACTCAGCCTCTAACCCCAGGAGATCTAAAGTAAAGACCCTATGGGAACAAACTTCAATCAAAATTACCTTTGCTGAAGTCTTGGGGCTAAGGTAATAGATAGGAAATGATCAGCACATTTTCTAAATATACAGTCTTTAGTACAAGAACCCCATGATGTCTGCCATATGCCTTCTAGGGAAAGATTATATATATATGATAAATCACTTTAAACAATTAAGTAAATGACATATTTCTATATGGGTAAATGATAGTATATACATTTTTAAAAATCTAAAAGACATAAATGATGTTATTAATATAGTTAGAAAGGGAAAGGTTGGTCTACTTTATATATTTTATTTATTTATTTTTATTTTATTTTTTGTATTTTGGAGACAGAGTCTCACTGTGCAGTTCAGGCTGGCCTTGAGCTCACTTTGTAGCCCAGGCTGGTCTCAAACTCCCAATGATCCTCCTGCCTCAGTCTCCAAAGTGCTGGGATTAGAGAAGTGTGTCATGATGGCCAGCTGTTTATATTTTTTTAATAAGCAAGAATTAATTAATTTTTTGGTGGTACTGGGGATCAAACCCAGGGGCTTTACAGTGAGCAACATCCCTAGCCCTTTTTTTAATTTTTAATTTTGAGATAGGGTATCATTAAGTCACTAATTTGCCTGAGCTAAACTCAAACTTGTATCCTGCCTGTCTCAGCCTTCCAGAAAAGAATTTATTTTGAAGAAAGATTTTTTTTTAATGTAAGGACTTTAGAGACTTTGGAAGTTTCATGGAAAACAAAATTATAACAATACACATTGGAATATCCCCAAGTTTAAGTTATAGATTTAAAATTCTATAATTGATTTTTTTAAATTCACTCTATATATATTTGAACATCACCATTCTTAGCATTTTATTACTAGCCAATTTTTAGGGCCGGACTGGATTAGGTTGAGAGTAAATGGGTGGACCAGGAAAGAACCATGCAAGGAAGACCAAAGAGCTAGAAGACAAGATTCTTGTGCTGAAGCTTTTATAACTCATCTACCCCCCTACCCATCCATTCACCCACTCATCCATCCATCCATCGACTGTCTTAGTTCAGGCTTATAGAACAAAATACCATTGCCTTGTGGCTTATAAAGAACCTAAATTTATTTCTTACAATTGTGGAGGCCTGAAGTTCAAGATCTGGGGTGCCAGCATGGTCTGTAAAGGGCAAGAGTAAATACTCTGCTCTTTGCAGGGCACATAAAGCCCCTGTTACATATTCTTCCCACTAACAATGTAGAACTCATCCTTAGCTCATTGGCAGTGGGAAAACAGGCTTTAAGCCAGGGCACCATAGTATACACCCTCCCTGGGATAGGTGTTAATAGCATAGGCTTGTTAACAAACAAGTCCCCGGTCTCTATGTTTTTGCACATCTAGCAAAGCAAAGGAACTTAATAACATTGTTCCAGATTATCATTTTAGAAATTATATAGAGCATACACACTTGGAAGATACAGTATCTCTTTTACCAAACGTGGAGAAGGACATTCTTTAGTTAATCTTTCAATGTATTGCCTTAGGCATAACCTAGCCTCGGTTGTTGTGTTCTGGAAGAAGTCTCTCAAAAGCGTTGTAAGCCCTGGCACGGACACTAAACGTTTTGCTGTGATATGAAGAAAGGAATGGTGACATGATGGCTATCTAGTCAAGTCTCATGCCTATGGTAATTGAGTTGTATTGTTCTTGCTAAAACGATTGATATTCACCCATTAGCCCAGTTGCCTCTTTTGTTTTATCTCAATAAAAGGTTACTGAAGAGATGATTCGGGGCTGCAGACAAGAGAAGTGTAAGCCCCCTGATCCCAGAACATTGTCTCTCTTGTATTTCTTTTTCTTGTTACTTTTTTATTCATCCGTGGGTACCTCGTTTTGGGGACCTGTTCACCCTAGACAGAAACGGATAACAGACCAACAACCAAAGAAGAGGCTGGACATATTTTCTACCCATTATAAAAAGATTCTGATTCCCTAACATGAGTTCCTCTCCTATAACTTAATCCACCACAGTTAAGGTATCAACTGGCTCTCTCTGTGTTGCCCTGTGGGAACTGAAGCTCAGGAAAATGGCACAAGAAAATGCTGATATTCTGGCTACTTCTATTGCTACGAGCAATAAATTGTTCTTTGTCTCTGACTCAGTAGTATTGGTGTCTACATCAGCACCCATGAAAGTGTAGGAGGCTAGTTTGTCAGACGGCAAGTAGAATAAAACTTCAGACCCTTCACAGTTCTTGATTGCTGGGTTCAAATTCTGTCTCTACCTCTTATGGGCCCAGGGACAGGATTAGGGAGAGACCACACCCAGGAACTCCCTACAGAACTCACCATTGCTTTGCAGGCTTGGGCTGTTCCATCTCCCTGGGATCCCAGACTCTGCAACTGAACTTGCTTCGGATTTCCTGCCTTTTTCATGTTAGGACAGTGTGGGCAACCAGATGTGCAGCATGAGCATCACTGGAGAATTAGAAACACAAAGTTTTAGCTTCAACCTAGATCTACTGAACTGGAAATCCTGTGGGTGAGACTCAGAAACCAGTTTTGCAAGCCCTGCAGGTGATATTGTTGTACACCAAAGCTCAGCACCATTGATGAGAGTGTCTTGCTCTGGATTTTCAATCCTGAAAGAAATAAATTCTGTCACGCAGCTTAAACGCATTCTCACCTACCAGAACCCCAGTGGTGGCCGGGTTTCCATGGAGCTACAGTGCCTGTCAAGTGCATTACATTTTTTTTATGTGACTTTGACTCCTGTTCAGAGATGTCCTTAGCACAAAACTAAAGGATCAAGAAACATACTTCAAAGTCCAGGGCTCCTGTGAGGAGACAATGCATCCAAGCTTGGGCATCTGTGCAAAGACCCCACTTTTCCCAATCCAAAATTCATGACCAAATTTTCTACTTGTTATTACAAGACCCTTGGGTAAATATGAAAATATTAACATTTTTTCTTTAAATTTTTGAATTCTAAGTATCCTGGTTTTAATTAGTATAATAGTAATTTCATAAGAAAAATTATTTTGATGTTAAAAAAAGAAAACTTCTGTTCATGGGCTATCAGCATGCATGCCACAAACTTTCCATCTCAGGTAACACGGCAGCTAGAGTCCGTCTAAGACCCTTGTGTTACTCAGCTTTTCATTGCTATGACAAAACATCTGAGATAAACCACTTAAAGAAAGAAAGGTTTATTTTGGCTCATGGTTTTAGAACTTTCCATCCAGTTGGCCTCCTTGCTTTTGGGCCCAGGGCAAGGCAGAACATCAGGGCAGAAGGACATGGTGGCAGAAAGCTGCTCACTCCATGGGAGCCAGGAAGGGGAGGGACAGACAGAGGGCGGGGTTGGGGCCAGATACAGATCTCAAGGTCACACCTCCACTTTCTGCTCCCTTCACCTCCACCCTGCCTCCTGTTTCCTTCACATCCCAATAACGCCAGCAAATTATGGTCGCACGAAGTTAGAGCCCTGGTGATCCAATCACTTCCCCCAAAGCCCCATCAGTAATCAAGCCTTCAACACAATGAGTCTTCTAGGCAGACACGCTGAACCCCAACCGTAACAACTGTGTGGGCATCCAACCCAGTTCGTGGTTTTTCCAAACTGCACTGTGCCCTGCTCTGCCCTCTTCTGATGAGCCTCCTTAATGGAAGTGCTTCTTTTGCTCCCCACGAGAGTCTCTGATTTAATGTCAGGGGAACCACAGCAGGGTAACCGCAGCACCAAGTATTGTACAACATTGCTCGCAACTCTGCTCAGTTTTTATGAGATCTATACTAATTTGATATGCTGTCATTTGTAAGGTTCAGGGTTACTAATGCTGAGAAAAGGAATACTAAATACAAAATGCTGAGGACGCATTACCTCAGCTAACAGCACAACAGATTTTCGAGGGTGGCAGCAGGTGGTTCATGAGCATAGCCAGATTTGAGAGCCACTGCTCTGTCTGCCCTTGGCTTGAGGGGTTGTTGGCAAAGATGGCTACTGAACAGTGGGGCTACCAGCCTCATTCTCCCCCGGAGTCCTTGAGTCAGCACTGTGGATGGTAAGGAAAAGCACATATATGACAGTGTGCTCTGTGATGTCTCTGGCTGCTCTGGCGTTTGGGAAACAGCCAGCACCATGGGCCTGCCCTTCCTGAACTTGCCTGTCTGGCCACTGGCCCAGACTGGAAGACTTGAGTCCATCCACTGCTGAAGGCAGTGAGGTTACCACTTGCCAGGAACATTCTGTGGCTCAATATTTCTGTCAAGAAGGTGATCAGTAAAAATAGAACTGGCTCAAGAGGAAGAGCAGCTAGTAAGACACCCAGGCTGGATGCAGGAGGCTTGAAGCTTATTTTTACAGTAAGGGAGCGGGGAGTTTCAGACTTTTTTCCCAAAGCTCTTCCTGAATCAGATTTTCTATGCCTGACCCTGCATTAGACCCTGTTTTCCTCCTGGTGCCAAGTGCACCTTGGGACACCTAGTTACCTAGCAGAAGGATTTGCTGATTACCTAGGAGAGGGGTGCCCAACCCCCTGACTGCCTCCTCTACCTTCCTGACTGCCCACCTTTTGGCCATTTTGCTGTTCATTAGCACCTCCTCTAGAAGGTGACCCGGTTAGGGGAGGAGGTGAAACTCAAGCCCAGTAATTTTCTTGCCTGTTAGCAGCTCTTATAAAAGTCTTGATGGACAAGGAAGTTAATGCAGTGGCTAAACCTGGGACCTCCAGCATCCCTGCCTGGTGGCTGCCCAAGGGATTGGCATTTACCGAGCACCTACTATAATCACTAGAGCAGCAACTGGTGATTTGCAAAGCCTTTATGAGGTCATGAAGCATTCCAGGTGTATGGCCCTGCTTGAGCACCATGAGGTTGGTCCAATTCTTCTCTTCTTTTACTGACATGGAAGTTGAAGCTAGGAGAGCCAAGTGACTAGCATAAATAACATCACACAAGCTGCAGCCAGTTAGCCCACTAGGAATGCAAGTTCTGATGAAGCTTTGAACCCAGATTCTACATGTCTTATTATACTCTTCTGCTTGTATACTACGCCACATTCAATGTGAGGTTTCCAAGTTCCACTTTCAAGTGCCTCCTAACCTCCTAGGAAAGGAATGGCAGGTTATGTTGCGGGAGGGATGGTATATGGTTTGGGCCAATCAGTTCCCATCTCTTGTGAATTTAGTTTGGGAAACGGAGGAAATCAGGCATCAGTGTGAGCTGATTGCAAAAGCAGGTGGTGAAGGAAAAAGTGAGTGGAGGAATTATGATGGGCCCTGGGGAAGCCAAGGCGATAGGGCAGCAGAAGCTCTGAGGAAGCCCCAATACGCGGTCAGAGGGGGGAAGAGAACTGAGCAGATCCAGAAAACAAAGCCGGGGACGGAGGGAGCCGGTCTCTTGAGCTGCCTCAGATCTTGCTTTCAGACTATAATTCAGGTCTTGTATAACTCCTCAGTATCAGGTCTTGTATAACTCCTCAGTAACTTCTTTTTTTCTTAAGTCTCTGGTTGTTATTGTTTTCTTCCAAAGGACATTCCTTCAAACTGCAAACCTGCCAAGGACCCTAAACATGAGTATCGCCTAACAGCACTAGCTGAGTCACGCAATCAGATAGCAGCTCCCTGAAGAACTGCATAGGAAAGGGAACCATTGGTGATCACGTTTCCCTGCGTACACTGAGCAGCAGGTCTGGGCTGAGGTCTGTAAGTCCATCACATTCTCCGTGGCACTTCTGTCTTTATCCCCATCCACAAGGGCACGAGGATGTGTGATGCACTAGCAACCCTGTTCCTTAAGTGGGAAGAAGAAAATGAAATCGAAATCAACAAGCGCGAGGTTTTCAACCTGTTCCAATGATAAGCACAGAAAGGAGGCAAAGTAAGTGATACCCTCCCCCATCTTTTCCCCTTTCTAGGTAGCATTTAGAGAGAATACATGTAGACACGCAAAGCTGACATGGCCAAGGGTCTGAAGTTTTAGGAGCCCATATCTTCAGACAGTTGTGTTTCTTAAGAGCAGGATTCTTGGTATTTTTAATAAATACGTTCTCCAGTAGCAATAAATTTACCCAGACTGGTTTTGAATAATTTCAATGCCTCTAGCAAGAAACTGTTACAATGATGGCAAATCTTTCAGAGACTAGTGCCCAAACTGCAATTCAAAAGTCCACTTATTTATTGCAAAGTGCCAACACTGCAATTAAACCTAAATACCAAGGCATCAATTTAGAAAAAAAGAAACTCATGCATTATCACTGTCTTGGTTACTTTTCTCTCATTGCTGGAACAAAATACCTGGTGCCCAAAATGAAGGAAGGAAAGCTCACAGTTTGTGGAGGTTTCAGTCCATACTTGGCTGGCTCCAAGGCAGGGTGGTACATGGCAGAGGGCAACAGTTCATGGCAGTGAAAACAGCAAAAGCAACAAGCGCAAAAAGGGGGGAACAGCAGCACAGAGCAAGTTTCTTTCCCTCCCTTATATTGTATTCAAGCTACTTGCCCCAGGACGAGTGTAGCACTGACACCCATAATCCCAGCATTGGACCATGACTCAATCATAAACTCTAGAAGTCTGCCCCATGACTGCATCATGCTTTGGGGGGACATCTAGACACAAACTATCACCTTTTGTCTTAAAAGAAAAACAAATACTACACATGTCATAGGTTTGCCACCACGGCACTAGAGAGTAGTATGATGGAGTAGTAGGCTACTTAATGTGTAATTTCCAAACATGTAGCACTGAAGTCTGTAGTTGATGTTTGTGATGCATATTTTACTATTAAAATGAGAAGGCTGGCTTTTGACTGAGTGACTGAGTGTGAACATTAACATCATTTTCCCATTCTAACTGCAAAATAGATCAAACCGAATACTCTCTTCAAACACTGGAAAAGCCCCCTTGAGATACAGATGACAGCAAAAGGGGAAATAAAGGGAAGACAAAGGGCACATCTCTGAAAATATTAAAGCCAACCTAGAATTTGCTTTAAAGAAATGAAAAAATATAATATAAAAATGTAATCTCTAGAAACATCCACTAGAGTAAATACCCTCTCATCTTCAGGGGAAGATAATAATAAAGGTTTTTATTTCAGTGGTATCTTCTGGGTTATACTCTTGGGCAATGGATCTTTTAGTACAGTATAATTTGTTAGCCTTTACTGCCTATGATAAATTAGGAGTCCCCACCATGAGTTTTTACTGCCTCAGGTACAGTGATCAGTCTTCCTGTTAATTACTTTAGCAACTACTTGTGACAGAAGAAAGTGCAACAGAAGACCCATGCTCACAGGCCGCTTCTGAGTCTCCCTCTACTCTGGTGCTTAGCTGCAGGGGAACTTGGGTAAGCTTTGTAACAATCTCCTATCCCTATTTGACCAACCTTTTAAGCTGTGTTTCGAGCATATTTCGAGCCATCTGTAAGTTATGCCAAAAATGTGAATAAAACTCACCACGATGTTAAACACAAAATTTTTAAGCGGGTGAAACACCATGGTTATGTAATCTTTAAAAAAATACTTCTTTTGGACCTACTTCTTCATTATTTAACCAACTTCTTAATCAAGCAAATAGAACCTTTAGTCACAAAGGTCAGTTACAAAGGAAAACATCTAAGAACTCCAATAAGATAGTGAAAACTATGCCAACTATATATGCTGTCCAATGACAAGAGCATTCCTATCTGGGACATAAAATAATTTTAGAGATGTCACATTGATCACATTTTCTGAATCTGAAATCAACACACACTATGCAAATCACACAGGCTTCTTCAGGAAACTAGAAGACAAAATACTTGAATAATGGACCTCACTTTTTGTGAGCACCTTCTACAAGTTAGACGCTTTACATACACTCTTTCATCTTACTTCATTTTCCCACCAACTCTATGAGCCGTTTCTCCATTTTACCGAGGAAACCGAGCTTCACAAGTTTTGCTCTTTATTGGCAATGCTGCTTTTCAAGTAGAAGTCTGCTGTGTTCCAGAATCCCTGTCCTTTTCCTGGTCTCACAAGATACTGTCTCAGATAATGGCAACTCTCTCTCTCTAACTCATCTCTCTTTCCCTCTCTCTTCCCCTGTCTCTGCCTGGCTGTACCTTTATTTTACTCCCTACGGTTCCACTATTCTAGGACCGTGTCTGGCGGCCTCCACACAATCGTTTCTATTTCCTCTCCAGTGATTAGGAGAGCCGCAGGCGAGGATGGGTAGTTTTCACTGGTCAGGCCCTGCCCCACTCACAATTTAGCACTCACGGTGAACATTCTATATTCCTAATGTTTTGTGGTGCCACCCCCAGAGCGAAACTGTTTGACCTCTGGGCTGGGCAAAGCTCCACCAGAAAGGGCCTGATAAGAAGACGAAAGCATGGGAAAGGATCCAAGTCATTTCAATGCTATAAAACAAGTTAAAATGAAGGTAAGTTATTTCTGTGTTTAATTATAAACGATTACTTATTTCTTTACTCTAGTGGCACGCTGCCCTCCAGAAAGATTTTTATCAATCCATATTCCCATCAGCAGGGCACCAACCGAGTGGCTAGCTTAGCATACATTTTGCCAGCAATCCCCAACCTGGTTTAGAATGAGTTCTGCCTGACTGGTGGCTCCCCAGTTTCAAACTGGGAATGACTCAGGGATAACAATCTCATCAGGTGGAGGTGGGAATTTGCTTGGAAACCACATTTGCATAGCACTTTACATAAGATTGAGAAAACGTCTATTTTCCACATCAAAGAATGGAAAAAGGGATGACCTTGCAGAAGGCAAGGACTGTGGGCCACCATTTGCCCCGGTGGTGGCCCACAGAGACAGCAGGTATGTGCAGAAGCCTCAGGTGTGAGGCTGGGCTTTATTCAGCAAGCTCCATCTCCCGGGGCACTCTGTGTGTCTTCGGTAAGGTAACCAAGGAGGCCAACACATTTCCAGCTTGCTTCCCTTCTGCCCGCTTTGAGAGAGCCAGGCTCCTCCTATCTGCTCCCTCCCTGGCCTCTAGTGTTACAGAAGAAAAACCTCCTACAAGGAGATCCCTACAAACCAGAAATCATTTGAAGCAGAAATGGCTGATTAGTCTTATGTTTATCAAGTTTGAGTCTCACCAGCTGGCTTCTTGGTAGCTCATAATACGAGCTCATTTATTTTCTTGAGCACTTACAGTGTGGCACACACTGCCTGCTCTGCACACACCTTATTTAAGGTTTTAACTCCCCTATAGGGTACATGCTGTTACCATCTCTATTTTAAGATGAGAGCTGTGACCCTGAGAGAGGCCACATCACCTGCCCAAGACTCACACTAGGAAATGGTATATAGCTGGGGCTGAAATCCAGGCCTGACCCCTTTATGGCCCATTTATTGGTGGGTTCTTTGTACATATGTAAGTTGGTTTGTTTGTTTTAGTATTTTTTAGTTCTTCATATATTTTAGATAGTAATCTTTTGCTTGGAAAGTAGCTGGCAAAGATTTTCTCCCATTCTATAGACAGTCACTTCACTGGGCTGATTGTCTCCTTCAATAAACTTTTTAATTCAATGTAGTCCCATTTGTTGATTCTTGCTGTTATTTCCTGTGCTCCTAGAGTCTTATTCAGGACATCTTTAGCTGTGCCTATGACTTCAAATGTTTTCCCTATATTTTCTTCCAGCAGTTTCAAAATCTCAGGTCTTATTTGATCCACTTTGAATTGATTTTTGTAAAGTGAGGGATAGAGATCTCATTTAAATCCTCTACATTTGGATATCTAGTTTTCCCAGCACCATCTAGTTTTCCCAGAGAAAGGGCTCCTTTTCTCTAATGTATAATTTTGGCCCCTTTGTCAAGAATTAGATAACAGTAGTTGTATGACTTTGTTTCTATGTCCTTTCTTCTATTCCATCAATCTACGTAACTATTTTTGTGGCAGTATTATGCTGTTTTTGTTACTACAGTTTTGTAATGTATTTTGAAATTGGGTATTGTGATGCTTCAGCAATGCTCCTTTGGCTTAGGGCTGCATTGGCTATTCTGGATCTTTTGTACTTCCATATGATTTTAGGGCTGTTTTTTATAGTTCCATGATGAATGTCATTGACATTTTGATAGGAATTCCACTGAATCTGTAAATTACTTTTAGTAATATGGCCACTTTAACAATATTAATTCTGTCAACCCATGAATATGGGAGTTCCTCTTCTAATGTCTTCTTCAAGTTCTTTCTTCAGTTTTCTATAATTTTCATTGTAGAGGTCTTTCACCTCTTTGACCAGGTTGATTTCTAGGTTCATTCATTCATGTGTTTATTCATAGCTATTGTGAATGAGATTGTTTTCCTGATTTCTTTGCTCGGTGAGTTCATTATTGGTATAGAGAAAAAGTGTGGATTTTTCATGTTGATTTTATATCCTGTTACTTACATATATTAACCCAGGAAAAACAGCTAAAGCAAAACTTCTGGCTTCCTACTATAGTGAGCTTCTGAGTTCTCAGAGCTTGGTTAGCACAGCAGTGTTTCAATGTATAGGCTGTGACTAAGTCAGATTCTAACTGCCTGCATTCCAATGCAGTTACATTGAGAGCAAGGACATTTATCAGGCATCTATTATAGGTCAGAGATCACACAAGTGGCCTTACATATGTAATGAGATGCCTAAAGAGACTTTTCCTGAAGCCCTGGAAGAGGTTGGAGCCCACAATAACACAGGCACAGTCCTAACTCAAGGATATCTTCCAAATATTGGAGCCAGATTTCCCAAGGACTGGAAAACTCAAATTTCCTAAAATAGAGGAAAGCTGCCTTACCACAGTCAGACTTCCTTTCCCTCCCACTCCTTCCAGAGCCCATACAAGTAGAGCACACAGGAGCTTGGGTTTGGGCTCTGTTCCTGGTGAGTCAAAGGAAAAGGGTGTCAAGAGAAATACTAATAAAAAGTCATGGATGCTTATAAGAGAAAACTGGCCCCTCGCTCATTCATTCACTTAACAAACGCAGTATTTGGTGAGGCCAAACCATGTGTCAGACTCTGGACTAGGTACTTACAATACCTCAGCGACAAACCATGGTCCCTGTCCTTATTGAGTTCACACTGGGGTGTCTGCTCAGGCAGTGGCTCTCCTGATCTGCCTCCTGTCAGTCTGTAGCAAAAACACAGTTGCTGCTGTGTGTTGAGAAGACACCTGAGAAGGCAGGTAGGTTGGGGCCTTTTGGTCAGCGATCCAAAGGGCACCTCCCACAATAGGGGACCCTGCCTGTAAGTGGCAGGTACAGGCTCATAAGGAAGCTGAGAGAGATGTGGAGGAGGTGAGTTGGAAGAGACCTCCTGAACTAGGAAATAGCAGGGTCAGAGGCCGATGACAGGAAGAGGAGCTGAGGCCCTTGAGGCCTCATACCTGTTACCTTGAGGGACAGGAAGTTCCTGTTACCCAGATGCCCTAAGAGTAGGTACAGGTGTCTTACTTAATCTCAAATGGATTTTACTAGAACACTCTCCCTAGCACTCTTTACAGGCAGGCAACTCTACAAGGCTTCTTCTTCTTCCTCAGCCTAATCAAATCCATCTGGGGAAGCAAAGGGCATGGCCTCCCTTTACACCCTCATCCATCTGAATTATCTGGACAGGACCTCAGTCCTACTTGAGTCCGTATGAAATTGTCCCCAGCCTCTCCTCTAATACTTCCCAGAGCTGCACTCTTTTCTTCCGAGTGGGATATATCCAAGGTGACATTTATAGGAGTGTGCTGATTGGATCTTGCTTCTAAGAAGCAGGGTAAGGCCGAGGTCTTGATGAGACAGGACACAAAAGCCACAAATTGTTATTTAAACCCAGGTTCCTAACTGAACAAGTCAACATCACTGATGTTTATAATATGATGTCTGATAGAAAAATATGGTGAGTGTTTAAAAATTTCTTAAAATGTATTATAAAAGACACATTGGCATTACTCCCTGTCAAAATACTCTCCCTTGCTTCAAACACACGTATCCCATCATCCTTGCCACTTTCTGAAGCAGTTCTGGAAGTCCTCTTCCATGAGTGTCTTCACTGCACTGTCATGACTGCCTTGAAGTCCTGAATCTATTGAAAAATTCCTGTCATGGTTGTTTTAAGTTTGGGAAAGAGCCAGAAGCCACACAGTGGCAGGTCTGGTCAACAGGGTAAATGAGGACACACAGAAATGTTTTATAAGCCAGACAAAGAAGCTTGCCACTCTCCACCAGCATCTCATGGCACTGTTAGCAGGTCACAGTTGTAAACTACAGTATTGTTCTTGTTCTTTTAGAAATTCTGTTTTCCCCCCCTCTGGTACTGGGGATTGAACCAAGAGCCTTCACACAGAACTACATGCTTAGCCCTTTTTATCTTTTAAGTGGGAGAAAAGGTCTTGCTAAGTTGCTAAAGCCGGGCTTGAACTTGTGATGCTCCTGCCTCAGCTTGCGCAAACCTGGGCTATATAGCAAAACCCTGTCTCAAAAAAACAAAACAAAACAAGAGAGATGAGGAGGGAGAGGAAAAGGGAGAGGGAGAAGGAGAACTAGGAATAGGGGTTAGAGCCCACAACAGCACGAGCATAGCGCTGAGAGGGAGGGAGAGAAGAGGAAGAAGAGGAAAAAGGTCTTTCCCAAAGTTACCCTCTGCTACTGAGCTGGTCTGTGTGTCATCTAAATCTGTGGTCAGAATCAGGGAACAATTTTCTTTGACATTTTTGTTTTCATGCCAAAATTTCAGGAGATTTTTTTTTCTTAGTTTCTGGAGAAATATCAATGATTCTGAAAATCAATAAAAATGCAGTGAGATTAACCAGAGGACCTCTGCAAATTCTGGTCTTGTTGTCTCGCAAGCAAACGGCTGCTCCTGGTAGAGATTTCAGAACCAGAAGCCAGGCTCCCGCCTGCCACAGTTCCCACTGTCCTCCAATGCTAGGCTCGGGAGGGTAGGTTCCACTAGGGAGGGAGGTTTTGTCTGCCTTTGGTGCTATGGGACCCCTGGCCTAGAACAGAGCTCGGCGCCAAGCAGTTCTTCAGTAAGCATCTGTGGCCAAATACCTGTGGCTTGTGTCTGCAGTTCATTTCCCTTTTCTAATTCAGATTAATCCTCCTTTAGTTCCCAAATAATGGCGAATGGGAGGGAAACCTTGTAACCTAATGTTACAGTCATAATCTGTTTCCTTCACCATTTAGAATAAGCAAAAGTAAGTCTTAGGTCATCACTTTTCCATTAGCTAAGGACAGCATAGGACTATTTATATGAAGAGTCTTTCCCTTTCCCACAAAGCAATTATGCACAATTTCTAGCTAAAATGAAAAAAAAAAAAAAAAGGTGTACTTAGAAAACCTGGAACTGGCACTGCTTGTTAAGGTTGAAAAAGTGGCTGGGACCTGCTGGATTCTATGCAAATCAGTCCTGATGAGTCCTTAACTAATCTGTTTACAAACCAGACCTGCTAGACAGGCCTCAGTGATTTTCTATCAAAGCAAAGCACTGCACTTTATGGGCATCTGGCTGTCGCTGAATGGGTAGTTTAAACATAGACTCTTTCCTTCAAAGTAAGATCAAAGGCTTTATTACTCCTAAATGAGTGCATTATTTCCACTTACTACCTTCTTGTTTGGGATTTGTGTTTATTAACGGCACTGTCTCAGGTTTACTTTGTGAATTACTAGTTTCTGAAAACAGTATGGCAGTTTTATGGAGCACAATACACATTTGCAGAGACTATGTGGCATATAATACACAGAATGGCCCATCAGATAGGACATTAGGCAAAGAAAATTCTCCGCAAAGATGACAATACCTGACCATGCAGAATTCATTTATGATTTTTTTTTTAAGGAAACCATCTGGCATAATCAGGCTAACACTAGAAAAGATTCCTCAACTCTGAAGACTGGAGATTTGATAACTCTTTCATGCTTTGGGGAGAATTTTCTTTGAAGTTTTAATTTTGTTTCTTCTGAAGAAGGTAAGTATGTAAAGTTGTACTATAGATGAGGGATGCCATTGATACTGCTCCAGAAGCTTAATTCAGAGAAAGAATAGTTAGAGGATTTTAAAAGACAAAACTTCCTGTGTGTAACTGACACGACTTACTGAATCCTTTCACAGCCCTTGAACCAGTGGTTTGCCTATGTGAGGACAGAGGTGTCCTCGCTCCGAACTCCTAAAATCAAGATTAGAATCTTGTCCTTCCCTCTTACCTCCACTTAATCTTAAGAGGATGAAGCTGCCAGGCAAATTGCATCTTCTGAGATTCGTGGTGACATAGGAATACAAGCTGCAGGGTACCACTGACCTAGAAAAGGAGCTGGACTAAACTGCTGTGATGCAGGGAACACCCAGCCCCAGAAGGGACAGCTTTTAATGTCACTAGATGGTCCAGCCAGAAGTTAAATGAGATGGCCGGGAAAGGCCATCATCAGGGATCAAGCCACTGTTCAAAGTTGTATCCGTTTTTCATAGTA
The DNA here is from genome assembly GCA_004027595.1 of Dinomys branickii. NCBI lineage: Eukaryota > Metazoa > Chordata > Mammalia > Rodentia > Dinomyidae > Dinomys > Dinomys branickii. Next base: position 41,302 of record PVLD010011797.1, read on the forward strand.
TTTTTTTTTTTACATTGAGGCAAGCATAAATTCACAAGAATAAAAACACATTTGTCAGAACCCTTTACACAGACTCCTACCAATCCAACATGGATTGGATGTAAATGGTGAGCTGGACAATAGGGAAACCAAACCTACCGTAAATCTTATCTGTAAAAGTCTCTTCCTGCCTATCACCTTCGAAGTGTCCTTGATGGTCCAATTCTGCCATTGCAATTTAGGAAAGAAAATCAGATACCCACATCAAAAAAAGTGTTCCTGCACAAGCGAGTAAGATCAGATCCTAAAACAGTGATGCCAAACCTTTCAGAGCTTTCAATGGTACAAATAGCCCTCTGCAGCGTGTGTGCAGTAGGTTCGCCGCCACTGTTCTACAAGTTGGAGAAATAAGACATTCAGGCTAAAAAAGCGTAAACACAAAATATTTTAACTTGGAGAAGGATGACTCCTAGAACTTACAGGAAGAAAATGGTCTGAGAAAGTGTGCATTAGGCTGTAACTACATAATAACACACGTCCATGGGCATTTGTGCTGTACCTATAGTACCGGAGCTGCACAGGTGACTCAGGCACTCTCTTCTTCCCTAGCAGTTTGCTTTATCTTGCATTCTAGCGTAGAAGTCTTGTTTACCTGAACTGTATCTCTTTGTCTAAAATACGGACATTTCACCTCTGAGACAAAGGATCAATTCTAGGCCAAAGTAAAAGCCAAATAAATAAGTTAGGAGTTAACTAGTGGAGCATACTTACATCAGCACAAATAAGCTATCAGGTCTCTCTGGTCATCTTGGCTCATTAAAGGAACAAAACTAAACCAAGCGAGGAGAATGAATCACATTTGGCACTTACAGAGAGCAGGCCTGGGGTCAGGGCTAAAGTCACCTGGGGGGGGCAGATTAAAGCAACATTTTGCCCTTGAGGTCTTTGAGATTAGAACTCTTTAAGGTGAAATTACTGGAAAAGGCCTCCAACACTTTAAAATGACCAGAGAATATTTCAAATTTTATTCATACACAGAATGAAATGAAGTTCAAGATACGCAAGACACATGTAAAAGGATAATGAACTTGATGTCATCTGACCACTGCTCAGAGGGGCTGAAAAGCTCCATCTGAAAGGTGAGTTAACCCTTTCAGGGCGCAAGGCTATCTCTTAATAAAGCCAAGAGGAATAACTCACTTCCAAAAAGCTCCCCCACCACACACACACACACACACACACACACACACACAAAAAAAAAAAAAAAACAAAAAGCCCACACCACTCGTTTTTACAAGGAGAATGAACAACTGTGTCCAGTTTCATATGGTTAAAGGGAAAACTGTGAAAGGATTTCAAATTCTGACTTGACAGGCTCAGTGAGAAATTCTCTACTCTAAAATATCGTTCAGTATTGAAACAATATTTGTAATAACCTCCAATAATCCAAACTCTAAAGTGTTTTAGGCATTTATCATTTTTAATGACTATGGCAAATGCCAAATTTTGTCCTTTTGAAGATAAAATGCTGCACTCAAAAAGTCCTAGGATTTGCATATACAGCCAAGGCTGAGAAACACACTCCAAACCTGCCCTTTGATTTTACGAGTCTGGCTGTGAGGAAGGTTTCCATAGCCGCCCCCCTGCCAATGTCATGATTTCACAGAGAGGCCTGCCAAAAGGCGGCTCGTAGCTAAGCTTGTGTGTCAGGTTTATTCAAGTGGCTCATTCTAGATGAGCTCTCTTGCCATCTCTTTACCAGGCATGACGGACTATCATTAATAAAAACGTATTGATCTCGGAATCTATTCCTGGCTATAAAAAACCCTAATAAATGAGATGGCTATATGAGCAATAAATAACACCTAACAAGAGGGAGTCCAAAAACTGTCAGAACATGCCTCACGATTTCGTAAACCCTTAACTAAGGGGAATCAAATGTTACGGGGAAAACCTCAGAGATCAGTACAGTGCCCTCACTGTAAAGAAAGAGAAACAGATCTACAATACTGCACAGCTACAATACTGCACAGCTGACCCTACAGCTAGAACTCAGGTCTGTTGGTCCCCCCAGCCCAGGGACAGTTCTTGCAACCAAAATGTTCAAAAGTACTCCCTTTAGGCCAGTTGCCAAATGCTTCTGCTCTACTATATTTTCCTATTAATGTTCTGAAAGAGTCTAATTCTAGTCTGAATGAAGTTTTTATCCCTTTTAGGTATTCTTGAATTACTAAATGATGAATACAATTAAATTGCAAAAGGTCATCACCAATCTTTCTGCTGCCAATGAGACGATTCCACATGTGCATGGTGCGGCGGACATGCTAGTTTATGGATCTGACACCTTGCATGGAACGTTACAAATCCCTATGATGTCCTTAAGCTCCCTCTTCAATTGAACTGAAGGATGGCTAAAAACCCCACTCGGGCAGATGACTCCCCATTGGCTAGCCATTTGCAAATGCTCAAGGGTACAGTTACTGCAGCTGAGCCTGATAGTAACTCGGCCTGTTTTCCTGAGCAGGGGAAGCAGGCTGACAGTAGCCGGGGAAAAATTTATGCACAAGGATAAAGTTGCCTCCTTCTCTGCTCAGGTTCACCTTTCTCTCCCATACAATGTGGGCAGCTCATACACATTTCTGACGGCTCAGAGAACAAGTCAAGATCAAAATCTGGGCGATGCAAATAGCCAAGGAGTAGGCCCAGCCCATTCGGTGGTTGCTTAAATTGGGCCTCTGCTGTGGCTGTCAGATTATAATAGTGTCTGATCAGCAGGACAGCAGAGAGTCTCTGAAACAAGAGACTCCTTTGAATGAGACAAGCTTGTGCTATTAGGAAATTCATCCTATGCCTCCAGACCTACATGGCATGTTTTAAAAGATTATATTTGAAGCTGCCATGCTCCCCGAGGGTAATAGTTTCAGGCTTCAGTTATATGCATGCTGACAAAGTACATAAAGGGTTAGACTAAGCTTGCTACCAAAAATCACATACTTCCCCCTTCAGAACTTTTTTCAGTCAGGTCTAACAGCATAAACTAAATTTTTGATTAAAAATGTTATAAAAGATTCACATTCTGCAAGACCTTGTCTGGTACACAGGAATCTTTAAGGAAGTTTATGTAGAGATAACAACATGAATGTAATGCTGTAGCTTCTACTCATTCATATGCTCAAGTTATTTATTGAGCTCCTATTCAATGCCAGGTGCTGAATCAACACGAGTACTCAAAGCTGACGTGACGCATTCTGTGTCCTCAAAGTGCTCAGAGCCTGGTCTGGAAGACGATGGGTAAGGCAGCAAATGTAACATCACAGGGCAAGTGCTCCAGCAAGAGAGAGCAACAAGGAGCCAGACAAGCAGCTGGGAAATGACTCAGCCTTCAGCAGCCAAGGAAAAGCCTTTTAGAAGACACGGTAGGGCTTGGAGGTACAGCTCAGTGGGCTAAGTGCTTGCCGCTAAGCACTAGGGCCCTGAGTTCGATCCCCGGTTCCGGAAAAAAAAATAGAAGACACGGTGCCGGTGCCGAGCCAATCAACCAGGAGGGGAGGTGAAAGGCACTTCAGGGGAAGGAAATGACATGTGCAAAGGAAATGGGGGGTGAGGAGTGTGACAAGTTCGGGAAATGGCAAGCACAGGACTGTGGGAAACTGTGCTGGTGGAATAACACGGAAGTCAGAGCACCAAGAGATTTAAACACTTTGCTAAGAGGAGTTCAGACTGCATTCTAGACTCAAGGATTTTAAAAAGGGGAAGGACTGAATTAGATTTCAGTCTCTGGAAGGCCTGCTCCCAAGCAGTGTGAAGGATGAATTGGCTAAGAACCAGATTGGTGAATCTAGAGACCAGAAGATTAATGGCTTAATGCCCATGGCTGAGGGGAAAGGGGGAAGAACAGGAAGTGACTGCAAATGGACCCAGGGGACCTTCAGGGGATGATGGCAATGTTCTAAAACGGCTGTGGGATGGTTGTATTCCTCTAAACTGACTGGAAGCCATCAAATTATATAAAAGGAGAAAATTTTATGTAAATTATACCTCCATAAGGTTGATAAAAATAAAGAAGAATAATTGCAAAGATACTAAAGTACCATAGGCAAGAAGGTAGGCACCTCAGCAAGCCCTAGAGATTTAGAATGAGCTAAAGAGAGGGGGTGAATGGGGTCAGGGATGTTCCTGGGAATCTGGAGGAGAAGCAGGTCTGCTGGCAAGACAGAGACCTCAAGGTTTTCATAAGCAGGTTTCAGGTTGCTGTGGAGCCCTAGAGAAGGATTTCTTGAATTCTGCATTATCAACATTTTGGGCAGGATAATTCTTACTGTGGGTATTGCCCTGCATTGTAAGATGTTCAGCAACTTCCTTGGCCTCTGTCCACTAAATTCCAATATAATGTGACAACCAATAATGTCTCCAGACATTTCCATATATCCCTCCAGGGCAGGAGGACAGCCCCAATGGAGAATCACTTATCAAGAAAGACCTTTACTCCTGATTTTCCCCTTTGTACGTGTATATGATTCTTACACACATTCAAAAGTTATGCAACCATCACTACATTCAGTCACCTCTAAAATAAACTCCAGACCCATTAGCAGTCACTCCCCATTTCTCCCGCCTCAGTCTCTGGCAGCCACTAATTTATCGCGGATCTCCATGGATTTGCTTTGTTAACACTTCGTGTAAACAGTCTATGTGGCCTTTTGTGTGTAGCTTCTGTCAGATGGCACATTTTCAAAGTCCATCATGCGCTAACTCTATGTTTAACAGTCTGAGGAACTCCAAGCCATTTTCAAGGTGGCAGCACCATTTTGAAGTTCAACAGTTAATATGAGGACTCCAACACCTCCACATGCTCACCGTCACTTGCGATTGTCCTTAACTCATATTTTCTTGTTTTATCTCCAAGTTTCCAAACATTTAATGTTAGGCCACACTGTTTATGATAACTGCACAGCTGAAAAAATTAATGGTCAGAGGAAGGTAAACTATATAAGGTCACACTTAGAAAAGTCCTTTACAGAACCAATATTAGCTCATGTTGAAGAACAGTATAATTAATTACAGCTCTTGTCTATATTTCATGTAAGATTTTGGCAGTTTGAAACATGATGTTTTTGTTGTTTTTCTAATTTTCGGAGACCCACCCTTACTTATATCCTTTCTCTTTTAATTACTCAGGATGTCACTTAGCAAATGCCCTCTCCTTTGCAATGTTACTTTCCTGTTCTTTATTAGATCCACTCCCATCCCATAATAGTTATCACCTTAAAGAAAATTTCTCTTGGTTCCATATTTCTTGCCAAAGTCTATCTCATTTGTCTGTTTGCTTTGACACCAAACTCTGAACAGTTGTCTCTACACAAATCATTCCCAATGTCTCTCCTTCCCTTCTTTTGTTCTCAATCACCCTCTCATTTCCAAGATTCTTCAAAACAGTCACCCATGGCAACTACTTCACAAAATTCAAATGATTCATTTTTAGCCTGTATATTACCCAGTTTATCAGGAGCTTTTGAAATTGACCACCACTGCTTCCTTAAAATGCTACTTTCTCCTCTGACTCCCAGGGCACCGTTCCCACCCTTTTACTGGTCATCCTCAATTTCATTTGTGGTTCTGCCTCATTTTCCCAGCCATTAAGAGTTAACACAGGGCTCTGTCCTGGGATCCTTAATTCTTCTCAACTTAGGTGAGCAGTAAGCACTGCAAGTAAGCTTCTGAGGTTTTTTGCTCCTCACCCTCACCTAATCATCCCTAGCCTCTTCTCCCACAGTAAACTTCTTCTTCTACTCTCTCAGGCTCCAAACTCAGATTCACCCTTGACCCTCCCCTTCTCTATGACCCCATTCATTAGTTAGGGGTTCTATCTTTTATGGTTGGAATTTGACCACTTCTCTCCCCCATCACCGTAACACTGTGGTCCCCACCATTACTCCCTCTCACCTGGATCGTGGTAACAGTCTCCTAACTGACCGCCCTGCTTCCCCACTGTGCCCCTGTACTCTGTTCTCTATGCAGTTTCCAGTATGATCCCTTTTAAAAGGTAGGCCAGATCACATCATTCCTCTGAAAACCCTTTAAAGACTGTGGTAAGTTGTTTGCAGAACAGCCACCAGAGTGTCCCTGACTATGTCCACATTCATGAAGTCCCTCCCTACACTGATACTAGGCCTGGCTGTGACTTCCTTTGGCCAACAAGACAATACAAATATGAATTCAGCAGAGGGCTGAAAAGAGCTTGTTCAGCGTGGCTTGTCCTATGTCCCTGCAGGGAACACTTGTGCCCTTATAAGCACACTCGGGCAGCCCCCTGGAGGATGACCGGCCACATGGAGAGACCCCACCACCGCTCCAGGAGTCCCAGCTGAGGGAGATTCTCAAGGTCAAGAAATGTTGGCCCATCCAGAAGAACAAGATAAGCATCCCAGAGAATCTTGAAAAGTAAATCTGTTCATTGTTTTAAGGCCCTGAATACTGGGGTGGTTTGTTACCAAGCAAAAGCAAATGGATTCACTGCTCATTTCACTTAGGAAAGCCAACGTCCTACATCATCTCTGGCCTTACCTGATCAGGTCCCCTCTTCCTGTGCCACTTCACTCACAGCGTCCTTGTTATTCCCTGCATCCAGCACCATTCTCCCTCAGGGCCTTTGCACTTCGCTCCCTAATTCCCGGCGTGCTTTTCCCTCAGACATGAGCATCACTCACTCCCTACTCTTTATCTCTGCTGATCTCCACCACCTTATCAGAACTTCTCTTACCACTCTAATAAATGCCTTGCCACTCCCTATCTATGCCCTCTATTCTGCTTTATTATTTTTAATCCCTATTATCACCATATTTCTTGTTTATTATACCATCCACATACGCACCCCTATGAGACACCAGAATTTATGCTCTACAGGGCAGGGACTTTGTCTTGTCTCTCACCATATCCCTAGCACTTATAATAGTGCCTGGAAATTTTAATCACCATGAAAATGACAGAAGTAGTAGTACTTCTGCCAATTTAGTGTCCAGGTCTACTATTCAGAATGTTTCCTAGGGCATATTCTCCATAGTGGAGCCTGTTTCCTTAATGTCAGCTGAATTCCTATAGTTGAGGACTGGGTAGAGTGGCAGGATGCTGGTTTGCCACTGGTCAACTTCTACCTCTGTTCCCTTTGACCTCCCCTCCTTCTCTCTCCACCTACCCCAGTTTGAGAAGAAACAAAAACTCCAAGAAAATATTATCAGCATAGAAATTTATTTTAATTCAAAATAATGTGGTTATATTCAGAATAATGGTATAATTATCTAAAGCAAATATCATCATTGGCTCTGAAACAGTCTTAACATGCCATTCTTTTGAAGTCAAAAAATATGTGGTAAGAATGTACAAGGAAGCAAAAAATATAGAAACAGTTGTTGAAGACTAGGAATTGTAACAGAAGGGATACATTAAGATATTCTAACAGAGTCTACATTATAAAACATGCAGGAACAAGTTCCCTTCCTTTATCAATTCCCTGAAAAATAAATCAGTAACTTCAGAAATGCAAGAATACAACCACTTGGTTAACAGCACCCCAAGGGGTATATGGTATAATTCACTGTACTTCTTTGCTCTAATTCTCCTTGCACTGGCTTCTTTTCTTTCCTTTAGGATGGATTTCATGTTGTTCACAAAATATTTGGCTTTATTTGCTAAGTGGAGTGAATAATATCCTGATTGAAGTATGGAATACTTTATTTGAAGATACTCAGGGACCACAATTTTTAAAAAGGTCAGTTCGGTTAGCAAAAACCCTCAATGGCTTGCAGAAAAAAAATTTTTTCAGATGTTCACTAAATAGACAAAAAGAATAAACAGTTAAAAATGGGTGAGAAATCCTAGGGGTTCCTGTAACAGACAATCAAAAGCAGAGATGACTTGATTAAACCCATTTACTTGTGAAGTGAGCCAGAAGGAAGCTCCAGGAGAGGGTTTGTTCCAACAGTATCCACACCAGAGGCACGCTCAGAAGTTTTCCTCCTCTCGTAGAAACTGGAACACAGCTGAGAAGTCTTTCTTTGAGTAGCCCTTTGCACACATCATCCTGAAGATCTGATGGGCCAGACTTCCCAGAAAGATGGGGCTCTTTGTGCTGGTGGCGGAGTCTTGTGCCAATCCCAGGTCCTAAATTGAAGCATCAAAGAAGGGATATATTGAGGCTAGTGGTAAAGGTTCACTTTGGAACTATGGCTCCTAATGCTTCGGTGTCAAAGAAGGAAAGTAAAGGTCTGAAAGTGTAAGAATCTCACAAGCAGTACGTGTATGTCTATCTTCACATTTGTGGTACTAGGATCAAACCCAGGGCTTTGTGCAAGCTAAGTAAGCACTCTAGCACTCAGCCGCGCCCCTGGTCCTTTTATCTCTGCTTTCATACAGCTGTGAAATGGCTCCAAACAGAAACCTTGATTTCTGGTGTCTTCTTCACCCCCCCACCTTCCAGAAGACCTATTTGTTCAGTTTTGCTTGTGGACTGAAGTTACTATTACAGGTACAATTATACAGGGAAATGTATTTTTCCCCAAAGATTGCCATAAAATAAAAATATTTTCCAACGTAAGGGGAAATAAGACTCCAAAGTAGGAAATATAGTTTCAAACATTACTTCATCCAATAAATATTTAAGGTGTGTTGACAATGTGTCAGAAGCTGGAACACAATGAAGAACAAGACAGCCACAGCCCACTCACATCCAGCCCACTGAGGAAGGACAATAAAGCAAAGGTTTCCATAAACTGACAGGAGAAAGGAGGAGCTGGGAGCTAGGGGGCACAGTGTGGAGGGGCTCACACCTTCTAGAGGAAGAGATGCCCGCTCACGGATCTGAAAGGCACAGGTAGATATTAGTGAGTAAAGGCATGGGGATGGAAGGGAGGCGGGTGGGAAGGAAAAATGATCCTGGCAGAGGGGAGAACAAATTTAAAAATTTTCAAATAAGAGAGAACAAGAGGCAGAAATGAATTTGGCCTGGCTGGAGCAAACGAAGGGGAGTAGGAAAGTTAATATGAGTCTACTGAGGCAGGCGATGTCCAAGCCTTGTAAGGCAAGCTACAGAGCTGGATTTTAACCTGTGAGTAACTAGAAACTATTACAAGAACTTTGTAGAGGTAACATAGTCATGTTTTTACTTTTTAAAAAGTCCACTCTTGTGTGGTGTAGAGAACAACGCGGGGACGATCAGGACAAAAGGCAAGAAGGGCAGGAGCAGACTTGCACGGTCTATCTTCACGCGGCACAGCCAAGGGATTGGTGAGGAAGAAAGGGAACTAGACGAGTTACAGGCACGCTCAAGAAGTAAAATGGACAAATGTTATGGGGAGTGAGCCACGGTGAGCCAAATGTGGTGTCTAGGTTTATGTATGGTTGCTTTGTAATGGGGGCTAGGGGACTGTCAACAGTGGGGAATGAGGTCTAAGCAGAAATCTGAAAACCGACTGGTCCGAACAGTATCTTCCACAGTGGAGATCACAAATGTAAGGCGACTAACAACTTGTTTTTCAAATGACTTAACCAATTTATATATAAAACCACATTTTGTTACAGCAGGAAGATGTACTTAGAAAGACCCCTTCCTCCTTCTGTGTACAAGCACTGCCAAGACATTCATAACAATCAGAAAATTCTTACTGATTTCACTCTCAAAAATTGGTAAATTAATGTAAATTTATGATGAAGAACAAAATTTCTGGCTCATATTGTAAGTACACCAAAGCACAGAAGAAAAATTCTGGCCCACTCTGCTCATCCCAAAGCCCAGGAACAAAATGAACAAGATAAGGATCTTTATTTAAGCTCAGGTTTTACTCAATTCTAATGGGAAAGTAATTCACTATCCTAAAATTTTGCCTTCTAGGATAGACATATGCTTTGGAGAGGGGAAAGGAGAGGGGAAAAAGGAGGGAGAGGGAGGGAAGAAGAGGATAATAGAAATCACACCAATAAGCCTTATTTTCCCCTCTCTTGGTCTGTCTCTGTAGTTACATACCTTAGCCATGAGTGTTGTTCCAAATCCACCCTGATAGCTATTAGCTGAGGGAACGCCATCCATCACCCCTGGTACAGGATTGTAACTGTCACTTGACCAACAGCGTCCTGAACTCATATTTAGGATTTTAGCCAATAGTTTTGGGTCAAGCCCTAACCTGTCAAAGGTCAACAAAAAGAAGCACTGAATGTCAAAGTGTACAAGTCTCACATGACTTATTTGCATATGTGGATGTTCCATCTTCTTTCTCCATTTACTTCATCCGTATGTTCCCAAGTCAGAGCAAGTCAGTATGAGCAAAGAATCCAATGTTGAATTATAGGGTATTAAAAGCTACTGACTAAACAAGATCACTTTTGAGGCAGGACATTGTGTATTTAAGGGGAAAAACCTTCTGTACTATTCTATTATTAAGAAGAAATAATATGTAACTGTATAAAAGTGCTAGTTGTTTTAGCATGTGGGTTTTCTAATCTTTTGGAGAGTACCACTTTTATGCGCCACTTATGAACTTTAAACCAACATAATAATCCGAATTCTATGTTCTTACACACAAATGATGTATTTCAGAAAGATATTGACAGATGAATGATACATCATGGGATTCTGTGTGTACGCATTTATATGTATGTTTATTCCTTTGGCTTTTATGAGAATAAATGCAAGAGATCAGCCATAAGCAGTAAAATAAGCTTAAGAAAAGTTATCATTATAAAAAAAGACATTTCTTGCTAGAAACATTGCCTTATTTATTAAATCTTCATTAGACAATCTTGCTTATGAAGCAAGTCTGCCCAGAGCTGTGACATATGCTATCTATTCAGAGACGTGCATTATAGTTCTGGGTCAACTGCTGATAAGGTTACTGATCCTGATAAAACAAAGCTTGCCCAAGCGGAAACATCATTTGTTCTATCACTGGGCTGATGGCATAAACGGCCATTCAATGGGGACCCTAGAAAACAGTACCAAAATACTTTGATTCTGATGTAGTTTAGGAAGCAGTTTTGTTTAGTATCACCGAATCAAGTTTCAGATATAACTTTACACCCAGAAATTTATTGGTTTCTTTCACACAAGGTGCCATTAAAATACAATCACCATAAATGCTTTCTGCATTTTCTTAAAACAACTTCTTCCAGGGAAGAAAAAAAGTAGACTGAAAAGAGACACGTATGTAAATGTTAAATGGCATTTGGCCTGCTTAAATTCTGTTTACATTGTGTGATTGAAAGATATGTTCATTTCAAAATCTGAATATCAGAACCAGCAACATATTTCTCTGAAGTCAGAGCAGGGAATAGAGCTAACAACCAGGGTGTGTGTGGAGTTACTACATAAAACAACTAATACGTAATCATGCTTCCAAGGGGTGGCAGTGGTTCATGGAGTGCTATACGTCTATGCCTTATATCTGAATTTATATGGTGACCCATGTTAGAGTAATAGTTTTTTAAACCAAAAATTATAGCACATATGGAAGACTTCATCTAAATCATCTATCATACCTTGTGTTCAGATATAGATTGCCAGAGAGAAACCAGTTTTATTCATTCTTTCATGAAGATACGCGTTTGCTGCATGTCTGCTCTAGGGGTTTTCTTTCACCTTTCACATAGAACTGGGCTATAGATATTATAGTACATGACCTAGGACTAAAGCCAGTGTGCTTAAGAAATAACTGTGAAAAGTAAATCACAAATTCACAATCAGTAAATGTGCTGTAACTTCAGACATATTTGCTAAACACAAATGTTTAAGAATGTATATGTCCAATATGCTCCACAAAGACAGAATATTTTAAAGACCCCAAACCAGTGCTTTCCTTGCCCATCTGAAAAGTATTTTAGGGTCTTCCTAATTTCAATTTTAAGAGGATTCATCACACCTTTCTTTACTAGGTTATGCTCAGTAGTACCTCACAAGAACCGTTACTACTAAGGAAATTCAGCCTGTAATACCAAAATGGTGAATAAAGCTTATTATCCTAACTTTGTAAAACCTTCCATTTTTCTTGGGCATTAAAAAATAATATTGGTACTAATTTATGGAAACCTGTTTTGGTGAACCAACTACTATTTAGGAGCATCCTGAGGGTCAGCCACACACATACACGCGCACGCACACACACACACACACACACACACACACACATGCACACGCACATGCACACGCACACACACGCACACACCACACAAATCAGGTGGCAGTTCGTGCTCACTTTTCAAACCTTACGCTTCCTGGCTGTGCAGATTCCCTTCAGGAGATGGCTACTCCCTCCTTGATTTTCCTCCCCTGCCCCCACCCTACAGCAAAGTGTATCATTAAAAAGAGCAAGTGAGAAATGTTTTGCATTTCATCTTTCTGAGGATTCTTTCTCTGGCACATACATAACTGACAGTTAGAATTAGACACGATATTAAAATCAGTTACTGAAGTCCTCTGTCTTCCACTGTGCCCAAGGCTTGTAATGGTCTGAAACCAGCTAGAATACACAGTAATTGTCATTCAGAGAGTCTATCCTAGAACGTCATGCTTCACTGGAGAAGACTGAGTTTCCATTTGAAATCAACAAATTAATCCAAGACAGGTATCTGAAAGGGCAAGTTTAATAGGAAGCAGCTACTGGGCTCTCAACCATGATAAAATGTTATTGCTGTTTCCCTGTAAATTGGCTGGGAACATATGATACTTTCTGCATAAGAGCCCCATTGCTGTTCAGGAGATATACAGCTCAAGCCATCAAAAGGATGACAGTCTGTCAGTCCCCATAATAACTTGCCCCTGGACGTGGTTTGAGAGTACGCGCGTGCATGCATGTGGCTTTACAATTGCTGGAATGTTCTCTGGTATACACAGAATGAATTCATTGCCCTGACCACATATAAAATGCAACTCAAATACGCATCAGTGTCAAATCCACTCACATCTAAAACACAAGAATGTTAAATGAATTTTTAGAAAATGTAAAAATGAGACATAAATTGTTAAAAAAATTAATCCAAATCCTTGCTTCACTATAATGAAGGTTTTAAGAGCCAAAAAAAGTTTGTGCACTTTTGTATCTCTGTAATTATTTATACTGTTTGTTTTTATGTAAGATCAATTATGTCACCAAGCTGGAATGTTTGCATCACAGGGACAGATCTGGAAATGAGACAACTAAAACTGTCAATTTTAATCATTAAATTATTTACCAGTGCTTGCTCAGATCTGCTATGCACAAAGCCAAGGAGATTAAACAGAAAAAAAAGCTAAGAGGGGTGAATCAAGAGGCATGTTCATATAACGTATGACTGAGGCAGTTGTGCTAGGTCCTCTGGGCTCATTCAACTCCTTCTCTCCCCTCCTCCTTCATTTAGCCAAGTCCTTATCAAGTGCCTGCTTTTCCCTAGGAATGTTCTTAAGATTAGAGACAGAGCTATTCTCCCTTATGGAGCTTACTTTCTAGATGGAAAGACAGGCAATAAACAAACATATATATAATGTCAGCTAGTAGGAAGTACTATAAGGGAAAAACATGTAAGTACAAGTTAATTCAAGTAACACCAAACTACAACCACAAATATCAATAAATAACATGCACTGAGTACCTGCTACATGCCGCAAACTGTTTTAAAGGATTTACAGGGGTTGACTCAATCATCACAATGACCAGTGGACAGATACTATTGCCTTTTTTGTAAGTGAGAAAAGCAGAAGTCTGTGGCACAGCTAGGATGCAGAACTAGGCAGACACTCCAACTCTAATCAGCTTGAGATTCAGTGACTCAGCCAGACAATATGACGGCATTCTATCGATTCATTAAGAAATCTGATCAAATTTATTTTACAAAAGTTCACTACAACTAAGGGCATACAACTAAGATTTCAGTCATCACACAAAAGAAAAGGCAACATCTAAGGGCAGTAATGAAGAAACTAAAATTATGCTTGTGGGAATGTTCTCATTCTGAACAGCTTTCACCTGTTCAACAGAAGTTCAACTGTTTTCAGCTTCTTTTGGAGGAAAAAATAATACGGTGTTTGCTGGAGGGGGCTTAACCTGGTTGGCAATCCAAATGACCTGTTACACCCCTAATATTTAAAAAGAAATAACTTCCAACTAGAGCAAAATTAAAAGCAAAACAACAAAACATATTAACAACACTGCTCCTATGTGACACATAGGAACAAAACTTCTGTAATGCAAGTAGGTTACTTTCCAGGCCATAAAACTACTTCGCAACCCTAACTAGGAACCCAATTAGAAGGTGGAAAGGTCCAATAAAAAAAATCTCAAAGTATATTGTATACCAATATTTCTTACTCTTTATTTTTTTACAACATTTAAAAATTTCACTAACATCCATAAAGCCTCACTGTAAAAGAGCACAGGGTCAATAAGAATTTTAAACTATAAGGTTTTATTCTTCTATTAAAGAAAAAAAAGGAAACAGTGTCCCAGAAAAAAAAAAAGAAACACGAACTTATGAGAATGAAATTAATCAGAAATGATCACATCATAGGAGCAGGTCAGTTTGTAAATGTTGACATTAATACGCTAAAAAATGTCTCTTCAGAGTGAATGGAATATAAACGTGGCTGCACACTTTGATGCTGTACTACTTTGTGGGAATTTACTGCTGGGGAATTTATGCTTGCTGATGCCAATTTTCTCTTTCACCTTGCAAAGCTCAATAAATCGTGGCCGCTCTCTATACTCTAATAGAGAACCATCCTGTCATTTTAAACCATGTCTGTAAACCATGGAGAAAAGACAATAGCAAAAGCACTCATTTTTTTAGGGCTTTCAAACCCTGAGAATCTTTGTATGAAAATAACATCATTTATTAATACCTAATTTATTAATACAATCTGAAATACTAGAAAGTTATAAATTATTTAACTGCTAACAGATACTACACTTGATCCTAGCCAAAAGGCCAAGAAGTACTGTATTTTAATAGTTAAATAAAATGAGTTTCTGCCTTATGTTCAGCCTTTTTATGTATTTGATATATACATAATAGTATATGTCTACTGATGTACATAAACATACATATATGTATAAAAATATGTTTGAAAATCAGTACATATGTAGGATTTTGGAAAAGTTAAACATTTCAAAGTTTTATAGTTCCAAGTATTATTTCAAATATTATTTGTCATACAACTCATGGTCCAAAATAAGGGAAATTCTATTGTTTTTGCTCTCTATTTGGAATCATACCACTTTTTATTTTTTCCTTGAAAACACACTATAACAGCCAAGGTTTTTCATTTCAACATGTACATTTTATTCAATTGATATTCCTGTTCTTTTTTATCAGCCAGTATTTGGAGAACTTTCACAAACGCTTTTCCTAAACAAAACTTCATTTTAGAAGAACAAATAATCATATAATCAGAATTCTGACAGGATAATTATCCAAGGAATTCTAGAAGATGCCCTACTATGCCTAAAGGACATCCCGATCCAGTGATGCCCAAGTTAAGGATTGTAGAATAAACTGATTGAGGAGGGAAAACTTTACTATTATATAATAAAGTCAAGGTTCCTCTCAGTTTTTACTTCTTATGATAGATATATCCACTTATATCCAGACAAATGAAAATAAAATTATAAAGATGTATATGTATACTAATCCTATTGTCTATCCTAATTAATTTCAAATGTAATTTGTGTTCCAGAAATTCACATTTTCCTATTCAAGAAATTAGTCTAAGCAGTGACAGCAAACCTATGGCACACGTGCCAGGCTGTTTGTTATCTCTGAAAGCTCTACAAGGTTCACCATCACTGGTCTAAAGAATGCACCTGAAAAGAAGTTACTAGGAAACAGTTTTTCAATTATGATAAGTGACCCATAGTGTAAAACTGACCACAATATAGAAATAACACTTGAAGGGCTTCTTATATACTAGCAGTTTTATTAAGGTTTGTATAGATATGCTGTATAGACATTCAACTTTAAAATGTAAATGGTACAAGATATTGATAAACCAATTAGCGCTGATGCAAAGCAAATTCCTCTTTCATCTCAATTACAACATGACAACTTAATAGGTCAAGATAGTTTAACATCTGAGACAAGGGCAATTCAATAAAACAACAGCATCTTGATATGGTAATTAAGAGGAAATGTGAATCCATTACCATGTTTTTAAAAATATCTCAGATACTCTGGCTCTTTTTATTGCTTTTATCAGAAACTATGATATGAAACATGATGCTACTTTGTGATATATTTGGTAAGCAGTTTTGGGGAATGTGAAGAAAACATGAGTAAAGCATCTTTCTCATTAAGCATTTCCTAAAGTAAGAAATACATATTTAATATATTCATGAAATATAAAACATTCAAAAATTAATTAGGTGATTAATCATATGTAGCATTCTTAACCCAAAAGATTAAAGGCTAAAATTAAGACATTAACCTTAAGCATGTAAAGGATGATCATATGTAGGAAAAGCAGAATTCTTAAATCACTTTAGGCAAAGTATGAGAGACATTTTATTGTACAGACACATTCTGATGCAAAGTAACCAAACCACAGCAAGTTAAAATCAAAGTTACGCATATGAACTGTGGCTTTAGGAATGCAATCCAGTTGGTCCTGAGATGAATCACCAAGAACCCTTTTAATGCAGATTTTGGGGGCTATACCATACGTAGATACATGAAACTAGTCACATGAAGCTAAACATTTGAATTCACTATACATAAAACCATATTCCATACATACTTGTCCTGACACAAAGAATGTTTAAATTTTACAATAAAAGTGTTTCTTGCATTTCAAAATAATAGAGAAATGGGGCTTCCATATAAAAAGAATAATATCACTTCAAATGCACAGTGCAATATATTTTATGGCTATGGCAAACAGTATTCATGCTCTCTGGGGTCCTATTGTTTGTCCAATAAGCAAAGTCTATTAAAGTTCAATAATGAAGTACTTTCAATATGTCCCTGGATCAGCTCATTCATCTCTCATGAATATGAGCTTTTAACAACAGAAAATCAAGTAAGAAAGCCAATAAAATTATTAGTATATGAAAATGTACTATTCAACAAACCTGATTCCAAGATTCATAGCTTCAGCAGTTCCAATCATACTAATAGCTAAGAGCATGTTGTTGCAGATCTTGGCAGCCTGAAAAGAGATACATATTAAATACCTTTATTTTCAGGTTATTATGCACAGGTAATTTTTCTTTGCCCAATCTTACAGACTTATTTAAGAAAAAACACTCAAACTACTGATTCTTTCAAATGAGGAAGAGAGTGTAGTGAGCACAACACACTGAGCCTAACATTCCATCATACAGCAGTTGGGATATCTTGTCCTAGGTAATAAACGTGCAATGGTGACCGAGCTCCTACTATGGGATCGGCACTATGAGGCATACTGATCCATTGGCACACCTGCTCTTTAAGGAATGGGACTTACATCCAATTGGGAAATGGGAGTAATATGCTACGTGAAAGGCAATAAACGAACAAAAACAACAAAGTGGTTAAGTACTGTATATGGTACACAAAGTAAGGTAGAGGAAGAAGGAGTTCAGAGGAACAAAATCACTAAAGGCAGGAACATCGGAGATAGAACCTGAAAACATATCTCAGAAAGCACAATACAAACAGGCAAGAAAAAGAAAAGCAGGTTATGGTAAAATGTAAATGCGTGAGAGATTAAATATAGAAGAGGATGGGATATTCCTGGAATTAGTAAGAAAATTCTTCATATGCATGTTTTAAGGAATGGTGAGAAACGTGACTATGTCAATAACTAGTTAAAAGCTATGAAAGCTAGGCTCAGAGTTAAAATCAGACATGGGATAAAATAGGAATCACACAAATTTTTAGAATGGGGAGGTATGATCACGATACACTGGTTTTCGTTATCATGTGGGACAGAGTGATAAATTTGGCATCCAGAAACTCACTAGACCCTAGGTGAGCAGTAAACTCACTTAGAAATGAACAAGATGGTCAATGAGATTCACTGAAGCAAAACACAACAGAACTTAGAGAAAGACTAACACAAGAGTATGGAGACACTAAATATAACAACAAAGTTTTGAAATAGACAAATATAGTGCTAATGACTAGAAAACAAACAGTAAAAAGAGGAAGAACTGAGTGAATGTGTGCGTTCAGAGTGGGATAGGGTCAACTAGTTTGACTTCAGAGTTCAGAACTTTCAATCGCCTAATATTTCTAAACAAAAATTATTTACTTTTCAAGGAAAATTTTTTAAGGGTTGGGGATATAGCTCAGACACACAAGTGCCTGCCTGGCAAGCGAAGGTCCTGAGTTTGATTCCCAGTACCAAAAAAAGAAAAAAAAAAATCAAGGAAAAAGTTTTTAAAAAGAAAAATATTAACGTGCACTTGTTGCTTCTACCTGGTTATTCCAAAGAAAGAGATATAAGCAAAAATTTTAGACATAATTACATAGATGGAGAATAACAGGCACATAGCCAACAGAAGCACTTCAGACAGAAGCAGTTTTAAAAATTAACTAAGTACTCACTTGAATGACAGGTCAAGGTCCCAATGATGGAACTTTTGGTATCTTTTAAAACATTGGCTGAATCTGCCTAAACTCACCAGAAATGATGGAAAAGTAATTAATTCTAACTTAATTTAGAAAAATCTGAGCAAAGGGTCTACAGGTCAAACAGAGTAAAGAGGAATAAGAATAAGATTAGGAAAAAGAAAGAAGCACAAGCCAACTTTACACTATCATGTCAAGGTCATTAATGTGACAGTGGTACCTGCCCAGTCCCAACAGCTCCACAGTACACCACATTGGAGCCCATGCATCCCAGCAACTCTTTGGCAGCAGCAAATTCATCTTCAACTCCTCCTACCATAAACGTAAGGTTCCCAGATCGAGCAGCTCCCACACCTGAGTCATTTGAGGTAAAGAAATAGAAGCAAAAGGATACATTTCTTAATATGTTCAAATAAATAACAATAAGAGAAAATCCCCAGACCAAATGAAAACATCCTGCTTCCAAATGTATTTATGCCAGACATGTATAAGCTACTTTAAATTTCCCCCCAAAATGAAATACAGATCTAGTCATATTCTCATTCTTAATTTATCTTAAACATGTTGGCACATTCATGGCACAAATATAGAAATTTGAAACGTGAATTTTATTTTAATTCATCCACCATTCTAAGAAACAGAAACAGAGAGTACACCAAAAAGGTTTACCTGGGCCCACAGCCAGAGGGGTCTTTTGCCCCAGTCTAGATTTGAGGTATTTGATGTACTCCCTCTATAAATACTATCTACAGATGAGAGCTACCCACAGAGACTCACTGTTTGCCCCATAAACAAATAAGCATTTTTGGTGGTAAGGTTCTTTATAAAGGCAAAGAAAACTGGTATTTATTTAGATTGATTACTCCCATGTGCACTTTCCAATATTATTTGATTTTCTGTTTCCTTCCTGCCACTCAGACCTTTTGGGCAAATCATTTCTAGTGATATGAGAAGAAGAAATACGCGTTAAACATTGGTTCAGCTACTTTTCAGTAGCTTTTAACAAAGGCTTAATGTACGTTCATTGATTGAAATGATTGGAGAAATAATTTCTAATTTAGCACAGAAAATTTGGCCTTGGTTTGTCTTAAAAGGGGGTGGGGAGCATCCCTCATATTATTAACTATAAAATAAAACCAACAGTATTATTACTGTCTTTAGTACTGAGGTAAATCTTTACTCATAATTTTCAAGTTAGATTTGATTCAAAAATATGTGGAAAAGCAATTATTAGTACAACTTTTACCTTTATAGTTTATTTTATAGTACATCTAGAAATAAAGAAACCATAATTATATTAGCTATCAAACCTGGGGCCATTCGATAGATAGCTTCAAGTAATGATCTACTTTTGAATTTAATGTATTCAATAAAATACAGTTTTTACATTTTTTTAAAAAGCTCAAGAGTTTCATTCAAATTGTGAATATTTTGCTACCATACTGACAAATCAAGCAATCTTCTCTTTAAGGGTTAATACTATTTTTAACCAATTATGAAAAGCAAAAGATGATGGCATTATGTTGGCCAAACAATCTTGGAACAGTGAGCATCCACATGTTATGTTGCCTGATACATTCACACATATGGTTCAATTACATTATTTCACAATAATCTTCAGATACACTTTAAAATGGGTTACATCTGCATAAAAACCCAATTATAAGGATTGAGGATGTAGCTCAATATTAGAGAGCTTGTATAGCATGTGTGAGGCCTTGGGTTTGATACCTAGTTTTGATACCTAGGTTTGATGCCTAGTACTGAAAAAACTAATTAGAAAAAATGCTTTCTGTTAACTGATCTATGTCAGATCATTCTGATATTAATACTAAGTAACTGCCACTGAACTAATTTTATTCAATCTCCATAACCTCCTTTCTCCTGATCCTACTGCTCTGACCTAGAGAAATTAAGCAGAATTAATTGAATTCAAAGCTTACAAACAAATCCAGTACTATCCATTATAGGTCAACAGCTTTGTATCTAGATTAGAGAATGCTAAATAGCTTCAGAGAATCATTTATTAAAGGAAAATTAATGCTGACAATGGTTCTCAGCTGGTTAATCTTTTGACAAGTACATTTTCTCAATTGTTCAAATACATATTTCAAAAAGAAAAAGTAAGTTTCTTAAGCAAGAGCAGAACACAAAGAAAAAATGATTCCTCTTTTAATTCTGAAATGTGAAGTAGTTTCATTCTTTCCTCCTTCAATGTGATAATGTAACTATTTACAACTTTATCATAACCTATATCGTAATGTGAAAACCTGACTAAATGGGTAATTCTAAAGTTTGGCATATTGTGGCACCAAGTCCTATCTTCTTATCCATATTCCTTTAGTGGTACAACAGTATTAAGAGCCTCGCCCCATGACAGACTAAGTTATCATAAAAGAAACAACGATTTTGAACTTCAGGTTCCAGAAGGCTGGAACTCAAAAGCTATGTAAGACACTTAATGGACATCAGAAAACATTGTATGGATTTTTACATCTGTCAATAATATCAATATATTTATTATCCTGTCATATCATTTTAATTCAAGTCCATTTTCCAAATTAGGAAAATATGGAATACACACTCAGGTAGCTGTTATAATAATGGGGGAAGTGTTAACATGTTGAGCAGAGCACATGTTTACAGATTTGGATGTTAATCCAAAAGTATGAAACCTGGACTGGGGATATAGCTCAGCGGCCTAAGGACTTGCTTGGCAAGCCTGAGGTCATGAGTTCAATTCCCAGTACCAAAAAGTAAAAAAACCCAAAAGTATGAAATCTGAAATGCCCCAAATCCAAGTATTTTTGATATTGACACCACAAGTAGAAAATTCTACACCTGACCTTATGTGATAGTTTGCTATTAAAATGCAGAAACACTGAAAATATTGTATAAAATTACCTCCAGACTATGTGTGTAACATACATAACAAATGAATTCTTTAGAATCCTTAGAAGCGGGCCCCAAACCCCAAATAAGTCATTATGTATATGTAAATATTCCAAAATGTGAAAATATATAAAGTGTAAGTAACTTCTGGTCCTAAGCACTTTAGATAAAAATGGTCAATTTATATTTTATTTTAATGAATAACCAAAATATACTGTTTAATATTACATCATTTATCATATTTCTTAAAATCTTTGATTTTGTCCATCAAGGTCAGCATTGGGATCTTGTTTATGTTAGGTCCCCATTACTTATCACAGTGTATGATGCATTCAATAGATAATTGGGAAATATAGTAAGCATGGTAAAGGATTTGGAGACATAATAACCTAGTTTTTGGAATAGCGTTTGCTGGCTATGTGATTATAAACAAAATTACTTAACTTCTAAAGCTCAATTTATAAGATGAGAAATGCATAACTTCTCATAGAGTGGCTATGAATATGCACACGCAATAAAACTAAAATAACACTTAAATGTAAGGGCTTACGATTTTATAGCTTGGTTTTGTGAGATGAGTGTTTTCAATTTGGTTGCCGATTTGTAGCTTCAGCTTCGGAGACCCATTGCCCAGCTGCACGGGGTGGGGAACGGTAATGCTGGAGCCACAAGGTCTGGACCCGCCCCCACCCATAGCACGACGACAGGGTGGAGCCGGGCGGTCCGCTGTGAGCATATGTGCTTTCCCACCTCCAACCATGGCAGTTTGTATACACCCCTGTATGTTATAGTATAGTCTGAGGCAGCTATATCTCTTCCCAAGGTGAGAGTCCAAGGAT